>OMLP01036181.1:7957-32312 GCA_900302685.1 Spondyliosoma cantharus | reverse complement strand
GAGGGATGGGGGAGAGAGTGGGAAGGGGAGGGCTGTAGTCTGTTGTGAAAGAATGCTCTCTTTCTTTCTTTCACTCTTTCACTGAAGCCCGTCTTTAGATTGGCTCAGTATATCTGTCTCAAAGGCTTTCATGCATCCACTCATCCAGCTGAGAAACACACACACACACACACACACACACACACACAAACAAGGTCCTACACAGTGTCCTTTAGTGCACTGAGTCCGTCACCACGACACAACACACACACTCACACTCACACTCTCCCACACAATGGAGAGAGATTCCTCTGTGTAGTGTTTTTCTTTCTGATGTGATTTGGCACAGGTTCATTTTGTATTCAGCTCTTGAGCACCGAAGCTGCTCCAAACTTTCTTCTCACACATTGTCACTCACTCACTCACTCACTCGCTCACTCACTCTGCAAAAGTTTAGATAAAGAATACTTTTTAGCATTCATTCACAAGAGCAGTTGGTCTCTGATGACTTCAACTTTATTGGGGATGCTGACTTCGTGGCTTTCTGCAAGAAAACTGTTTTATGTTTTTTCCTGAGGAGCTGAAATTGGAGCTCTTATCCTGAGGTTCTGCAAGGCACTGGAGTGGCTTGTGTGTCTGTCTGTCTATGTGTGTGTGTGTGTGTGTGTGTGTGTGTGTGTGTGTGTGTGTGTGTGTGTGCACCAGTTTCGTGTGTTTGTATTATGGTAGAATCGCAGAGTCAGCTACCAGCCACAGTTTAACAGCTGCAGAACATTACAGAGGAATCATGTGACCTGCAATAACACACACATATATTACCAGCTGTGGAAAGTAAGACTGTAATTGGTGTTTTGAATAGAATGCTACAGTTTGCACAGTGGAAGACATTATCTCATAGCATTTTGAAAAGGATTACAGTGGATCTTGAATCTTTTGTGAGTTCAAAGATTAAAACACAAAGGCCTCAGTCTTGCTGTGAGTGTTTTGTTTGCTCTTTGACCCAGCAGCACAGGTGAGTATTAGCAGAATGAACCTGAGGTCAGTGAGCGCCTCAGGAAAGATTTTGATAGGATAGTAAGCAAGGCCGTGCTATAGACTAGCACACAGGCAGGGAGAGTGCAAGGACAACTCACTGAAGTGGAAGTGATTGATCCTGTCAGCTCAAACACACACACACGCACATTCACAGGCGCGCACTTACACACTTAAATAGACACAGATTGAAAGTAGATCACTGTGCCTGGGCGTTTAACATTTAGCCCCTCCCCCAGCCTGCAAGCCGATCTCCAGTAGCAGTGATGTGCACACACGCACGCACGCACGCACGCACGCACACACACACACACACACACACACACACACACACATACACAAACACACATCCACAGCCAAGCTCACCATGCTTATTAGTAGCTAATTGATCCATGCTTAATCTGCTCTGATGGTTTGTCAGCCCAACAGTTAATCTAGCGGCCATCATACACAGTGGGAGCAAAGTAAAGTGGCTGTAGAGACCGCCACTTGGTGCGCAATCAGATTATAAGTTTAACATTAAGATCATATACAAGACATCAACAGTCCTGGATCAGTTGTTGTTACTTTATATGCACACAGTTAATCAAGTTATTAATTAAAATAATTTATTAAGTGATTTATCTAAGCAATTTGAATAATTCTGGTGGTAATCAGATTAAATACGGGCAATTTAAAGGAAAGAAAAGGTTTCGATTAATGGACTTTTATAACCCTGCAACAGAGAACATTTTCAATTATAAATAAATCTTCCCATTATTTTCTCTAAAATACTTATTTTTCTCTCAACTATGCTGAGTGCAATATAGAATATCGCATGTGGTGCAATTTTTTGACAAAGGTAAATGTCTGACCAACTGTCTGTCATGATTAAAACACATTTTTCTGTGAAAAGCTTGTAAGATCTGTCAAAATAACTGCAATATGATTTCCATATGAAATCCATCAATGACTGAAAAGATTAATTGATTATCAAAATATTTGCAAGCCAGTTTTCTGTTGATTGACACGATTATTCAATTCACAATGACAATAGTATACTTTCTCTATCATATCACTTTCATTTATATGACTCTATCTGTGTCATCCCATTGTCCCTCTTATAACATAATTTATGATGGATGTATGTCATGAAAACATTCATCCCTTTATAGCTTGAGATTTCATTCTCATTCTGCAAAGGTTAATGCATCTTACTCTCTATGGTTTAAGCCCTAACATTAATTCTAAAGCCACAAGAGATCAAACAATGCCTCAGTGGGGCACAGTACGCCATACCACAAGGCCTCTAGCACTAAGCCTACAGATAATAACACAGCATAATACCAGAGAGCAGGAATCTACAGAGCTTATCTCCCCCTCCCCTCCCATCAGGATCCTCTCGTCCCATCCTGCACTCATCTTCTTTAACCTGTTTGGATAGGGATGTGCCGTGTTATATTGTGCATGAAAATACAGGACTATTTCATTTATAACATATTGTGATAGCATCAATATTCCAACTTGTTGTTGGGATGATGTCATTACACCATTACACACAGCATTGCACAACAAGCATGGCTGAAAGCGAAAGTAAATTGCTGCTGGCGCCATGGTGGAGGGGTGAGTGCTCGTGATCAATGACTTGTTTTGTTTAAGGCCATTACCAATAATTTGTAATAAAGTAGACTGATAAGCAATATTAATTAATCCGACAACAAACACACCGATACCAGTTACAGGAAAAATGCTGAATATCAGATTTGATAATTGGCCTGGCAGATAATTGATTCAATCTTTACTTAGTTCCGAAATGGGGAGTGACTTCAGTACTGTGAAGGTAGTTTGGTCATGAAAGCTCAGATGTATAACAAGCCACAGTAATATGTAAGATGTGCATGAAGAAGTCTTAGAAAAAGCAATCAGCTTATTTCTACTCATTCAGTCTTGCTTTATCAACTGCTTCCCATGAGAAAGCAATAATGTAATATTTCTCTCTGATTATTATGCAAGTTGTAACTGAAGTTGTAATGGGATAGAGCCAAAGTCATTTTAGTGTGAATATTTTAAGTTAATTGTAATGCTTGTAATTCACAGCTCCTAGCTGTGGGCTTAGAGACTTCATACAATAGAAGTACAGTGATGCCCCAGGAGGGACTGAAATTTGTGGTTTGAACTGCTGTTCGAACATTAGCCCTCCTCTCTCTCTTCAGATGTCACATTACACCACTGCAAGTCATATTCTATTAAATTTCATTTTCTATCCTATATGCTGAAGCGCTCCAGTGACCCACTACCCTGGCTGCAGCCCTCCAGATTTGATACAGTGCCCTTTTTATGGCCTGGTTATACATCTGCCACAGTTCACTCTCTGCTTGGAATAGCCGACCTTATTAGGCTTCATTGTTCTTCAATGTGAAAAGAGATTTGTGCCACTGGAGAGAAGCTAGTGACAGCATTTCAGCTGGTCTGTTTGTTATTTCTCTGATGTTTCTGTGTCTGAAGAATTTCCTTGGAAAAACAGCATGCCGGGATAAGACGGCATATTTCAGATAAGCAACTGATCACATTTTGCATTACCAATCCTAAATTCTTGGAGATATCGGTGTTGATGTTTTAGTTATGGCCAGCAAACCACTTGGGATGAAGGCGGAGGTAGTTGCTTGATTGGCCCAACACTTCAGTCTGCCATATCTCAGCAACTATACGATAGATTGCAATGGAATTTTGTACAAGCATTCATGGTGTTTAGAGAATGCATTGTATTAAATTTGGTGATCTCTTTTTGTTTTGCATCACCCTGGCCTTAAATTGGTTTATGCCTAAATCCTTGCAAAACATAATTCCCATCAGCTTAAGATGTTCATGTTCGCTAATTAGCAAATGTTAACATGTGAACACACTAACCTACAATAGGGAAGATGGTTAACATTATCTCTGCTAAACATCATCATGATGGTATTGTCCTTTTGAGCATGTTGGCATTATGGAGTAAGCAGTTTAGCTCAAGGAATTGCACTGTACATTTGCAAAAATGGCTGTATCGTGTTGTTAACTCTACTGTGTTGCTCAGCCTTTTTCATTTGTGACCCCACAAAATGTAATAATGTGAACTCATCAATAGTTGTATCAGACTGCTGAGGTGACCAGTTCAGCTCAATTTTTTCAAATATTAAAAAAAACAATCAGGGATACGAAGAAAATCAGCAAAATCTAAATTACTTTTTGTGGCAATAATATGTTTTTTGTCATCTATGCCATCATCTTGCTCAGATTTATCTTGAGGCCTCACTTCCAGGTTGGGAACCACTGCATCAGCACATTGTGCCTTACTTTACCAAAATTCCATCACTGATGTATATTAAGAAACAAAAAACATGGTAATTAATGCAATTTTTTATATGATGTCAGTTTTGGCAAATATATATTATAATACACATGCATATTTACTGTAGAGGTGCATGAATAGCTGCAGGGTGAGTAAATTGCTGGCTGGCAGTGAGGAAAAATTGAGGTCAGCACCAAAACAGCAGTTTAGAAGCCTGGGAAGCCAGGAAGTCTCTGAGGATCTCAGAGGTGGAGCCAGATTTTGTTATCATCCATGTAGGAGTCCCCAGAATCACACTGTTGCTGTTTCTATCCAAGCAGAAATGTAAGAGAATTCCTTTGTCTATTGTAAGTAGTCTAGCAGGTGGAGATTTTGGTTTTCCAGAAACGTGTCTTTGTCTCTCCATGGCCCTGCAGCACAATGAGTTTTCCAGACAACCCAAGACGGGAGAGGAAAACCAACATTGCAAATTGCGAAAGATTTCAGCCATTCCAGGCAAATTGCTTTAACAGCCCTCATCTCTGTCTTTATACATTTATCCTTTTTTAGTGTTCACTTCAGTCGTCTTGCCTCACATCTTCTTCCTTTTCTCTCTTTCCAGTCTTTTTTTGTTTCAAATATGCCCCCCTCCACTCCTCCTTCTGTCTACCCCCCACCATCCCTTCCTTCTTTTACACTTCAAAGCTTTTAGAGGGTGTGTGATCTGTGTGGTGGGTCTCTGGCGCACACAGCTCCCCAACAGCATTGCTTCCGCTCACTCCATGGAGGTGTGCGTGTTTGATGGTGTGCAAATGTGTTTTTCATGGTATCCATCAAATGCCCATTTAACAGCCACTACTTTCTGGTATCAAATAGCTGAAGAAAGCACTGATTACGTATCTGCACGCGTCTGTCTACACAGGAAAACTAAATCATGTGCTCTGTCTATGTATCTGGTTTCTGCTTATATCAGCTAATTAGCATCCTGTGTATTTAGCCCACTTCCTAAATTGTCCCCTTCCCTGTGATAAGGACAACTCTCAAACATGATAATTTGTGCACTGAATAAATCAAGCTCAGAGTTTGATAGGAAAAGTAGAACATGCTCTATTAATAATTGTTGTTTTTCTCAATCTCTCTTCCCACCAGTCCATTTTGCTGCTCGGTGCTGTGGCGTTGCTGTGTCTGGGCCTGGACCTCCTCTTCCTCCTCTTCTATTCATTCTGGCTTTGCTGCCGGCGACGCAAGAGTGACGATTCCTCGCACTCACACTCGCACTCCCAGCAGCCCAGCGCTGACTGCTGCTGCACCGCCTGGTGCGTCATCATCGCCACGCTCGTCTGCAGGTGAGAGGTTATCCACATGAGGGTGACACCTCCATACACTTATAATAAAGTAATATGTATTTTAATGCTTTAAAGCACATTCTCAGCGGAACTAGTGAAGAGAAAAAAATGGAAACTGGAAGATTCTGGGACTGCTGATATACAATGTTAAGATAAAGCATAGTGGCTACAGTGTCAGGCTCAAGGGGTTTACCCTTTCTTTTTCTGTTTCTTTTCTTATACACTGATTTGCTTAGCTGAACAGCCAGATCAGAGTGATCTCGCTCACTGGTGGGCTCCGGCTGACAATGGCCGACTAGTGCCAACCCCAACAACTAGAGCCACAGACTTAAGACACTGGTTAATAGCATACCATTGATTTGGTGTGTCAGGGCCCCAAAAATGAAGACAGCAACTTCAATGATCCTACATTAAAATCCCCAAACTATGTCTTTTGATATTGTGTTTATTGCCCTAATAGCAGAAATTACAAACTGTGTGTTTAATTAATAGTTATGTTTCCATCCAGCTGTTGTCATGCAAAAACAAGAGGGGACATGCTTTTAACTTTTTGGGATTGACTGAAAAGTTGTCATGTTGAAAAAGAGTAGATGCTATCAGGACTGATGAAAACAGCCTTGATGTCTTGGTACCTGCATCTGCTTGCTCTGCTGCAGACGAAGCATTCATTTCACTGTTACATGCTGAGTCCAGACAGGAGCCACTGTTGCATGTCACCCCTGTCTCTGTCACCATAGCAGCACCTGGTTTTATTATGACAGACAGATTCATTCTTGAATAGGAAAACATAAATGCCATCCTAGCTCGAAAGTAGGGATGAAATGCCATGTTAAATCAGTTACTGGAGCTTGATTAATGGTGTAATCTTGTCTGTGTAGTTCTTGGAAACTTGCACTGATTCCCAGCATTTTAATGGAAACATAACTAGTAGAGGGAAGGCCAGTTTATTGCAAAGCTTTCACTCAAGAGCAGCCATATGTAATGTACGTTATAGCTCTGAATAACTGACCACATTATGTCCGCTCAGTCTTGTTTAAGCAAGAACTCCCCTGTGGTGTAACTGGGAGCCAGCCAGGTGGTTGCACTCCACTGTTTGTGTTTATCTGACTCTGATGGCTGTGTGTACACTATGAGATCTTTCGCCCATGTGACCCAGCAGCAAGGTAGAGTGTATTTCGAACCACAGATACTGAGGCTGTGTGGACTCTGCTCTTCTTGGCACACAAATGCACACACACAAACATGCAAACCAATCCCCCTCATTTATTCTCCGAGCACTCCTCTGCTTCCCTTCTCCAGACGTTTTCTACCACTCTTCCCCTTTTCTTCATCTCTGCTAGTCCCCCCTCCGTTATTTATTATTTCTCTCTATTCGGCCCTCTCCCTGGCCTAGAAAGGTTGCCATGGAGACAGAAGCAGATTTGATGCAGAGACGAGAAATGAATTATATAGTCAGAGGGAGCTATGTCTGTGTGTGTTCGCGTGACTCAGTGCTGGAGAGTGTTTTTTGCTGGCTTTAATAATTCATGATTAGCTATAATATTTCTTATTGAATATTTGATATGGATCTGAGCGTGTGTGTGTGTACGTGTGTGAGCGCGAGTGCTTGTCTGCGGTCGTGCTCCTGTGATTCTTTGTCCACAATTTAAAATGACATCATATTTTATTTTTGGCACAAAACCAACCACATGTGGACTTCCTCCATTTGTGTGCAGGTGCATTGTCTTTAGACAGAAGCAGCTGTATCTTGTTAAGGCTGTGTTTCTATTGTGCTCTACTGTATGGGGCTGATAATATAAGGTGATTCATGATGAAATCTGCTATTGAGAAAAATCCCAAACAATTGCTGGTGCCAGCTTTTCAAGCATAAACTGAATATTGATGACCACAAACAAGTAATATTAGATGTCACCTGGGCTGTGGCTCTTTTTTCTTGTACATCTTAGGCTTTTGATTGAGATATACTTAAGAAAAGTATAACTAGGCATCCTACCTTGTATAGAATGTTTCTAACCCTAGCGACTGTGTTCAGACTAGGGGAGGGAAGATTAAAGATTTATTTTTATACTCACAATAAGTTGATCGTGGTGAATTGTCATTGGGATAATCATGAATTGAGATAATCATGAATATCCTCACATGAATGGCTTGTAAACTGGCTATCGGATTTATTTTGAATTTCCTAAGACTGTCACCATGGCTGAAGGCATTGCTTGATCATTTTATCCCCCACATAAACAAGTTCAATTGGATGTGCATAAATACTACAGATTTCAACTAAAGAATAGCATGGAGATGAGGTTACCACTGTTCATTTATCCTTTATTTGTGCAGGAGGACATTTTGATTCATGATTACTTTTTTAAGATTTTATTGATTGTATTTTACTAAGAAAATGTGTGTTTCCTATCTGTGATGCAGTACAATCAAAATGTAAGGTTAAAGTGATTCCAATGTAGTTTTATTTGAAAGATTTGCAAATATTTTGATCATTATCGGGGGATTATGCTGGACAGGGCAATAGTTACATGACATTTTCATATCGCCCCATGCCTAAATCATACTGTGTATTTGTCGGCTTTTGTTTTTACCTGGGACGTCGATTCAAGTCGTTACAGTTATCTTCATGTATTTTGGCAACCCGCAAAGATAGAAAAAAATAATTGGGGATACATCAATCCAATTTATTTTCTCCCAATACTGATTCTAATCCTTCAGCTCAGAATTGCTGCAGGATTCCGAATGCTCATCAGATACCAGTGCTCGCCATTCACCAAATTCAAAATCTATAAACCACACTGCTGGGAATTCATTGTCAGCACTTTATATAGGGTGACATGAGGCCAGGGGTGCTGTTTAATCTGCGACTGGCTTTGACTGAAGAAATTGAACTGACAGCTCTTAAACTAAGTTGTTTAACTGAAATGATAAAGAAACTAGTTATTATGTGATATTAATAAGATTATGATTCATTTGTGGTTACTTGTGGTACAAGTAGGGAATTTTAATGCACCATGGGAATGCCAGTAATCATCAAAGTGCTGGCATGCTAATTAGAATCAGTATTGGATCCAATACAGATTGGATCGGTGCATCCTTATAAATAAGCATTAATAGGCTGCCATAGCCTATTGCTGATTTTTCACTGTTTTGTATTCAGTAATGTGATGTCTGGATAGTGTTTCCTGTTTACATGGAAGAACAGTTTGTCTATTCAAGGAGCACTGTTAATACTCAGTATCAAATAAGACTTGTCATTTGGCTGTACCACTAATTGGATGCCTTTATGTTTGGACTGAGCTGAATCAGTTTGGTTTGGAGTTGAACTCACCATGCTCCCAGTTTTGACTGAATACAACATTTACTTTCTGAGCTCCAGTTGAGAGCCCATTTAGGTACTGCAAAGCATTTGTAGCGTTGGGATGTCAGTCCGTTTCAACTTGAAACGGACTGAAGCAGAGACTAAAGTAGCGACCTATCTCTGCGAGTTAGCATCATCAAGAACAGGTTGCTGTTTCTCAAAATGATTTCTTCGTTCGGAATGTATGTTTTTCTACGTGGGAGTTTTTTTTTTATTAGAGCTAAGCTGGCCACTGTTTGCTGTCAATTATTTGACTTTCCATTTTTGATGTCTCATATCCTAAGCTGTTGGTTAATTAAGTCATCAAATCCTCTGATGGGAGCAGCAGGTATTAAACCAGCAAAGAGCAGGACAGAGAAGAGGACTCGTGAAGGGGAATGGAGAGAGGAAGGAGTAGGAGAAAGCAGAGGATGAGTAAACAGGGGTGGAGAGATGATTTACTGTTAAAACCAAGATGGCATGGAGGAAGGAGGAAGATTGTGGGAGGCAGGGATGGGTGTGGAAATGGACCAATAAAAGAGAAGATAATTACAGTAACATACAGAGCACATTAATGTGCCTCTATGTCTGTATTCATCTTTATTCTGTTGCTGTTGTAAAGTCTGTTTCCCTCTGTGTTTGTCGTTTTATATCACAGGGACACCGTAAAGCTCTGAAACACGCACACACACACACTCACACAATGGTGTGCGTATGTGTAAGCCCGCTGTAACACAGGGCTACTCAAGATCTAATGGGCTAGAATGAATTGCCTGAACGATGGCCATAAATTTCCCTCTACAATCTGCCCGGTGTTGGTGTACAGACAGAGACATCATCAATACAAAGAGAGTAGTCATACACACACATGCACACATATTGTACACAAAGAGAAAGGAGGGGGCAACAAGAGCTTTACAGGGTGAGGGCGAGGAGGGGTGATGTGGGGACGTTAGATGTGATTAAGTAGAAAGTGTAAAGGAGATTTCTTTGGTAGTGGTGTTTGTGGTGGGTGAGGAGGGGTTCCTTGTGGTGTGAACAGGGTTAAGGAGTACCAGGGTTTGGAAGAAAGGGTGTTGGGGCAAAGAACTTCAGATATTGTAGCCTGTGTCATGTGTGAATGTGGATGCAGAGCTGCAGAAGGATCATATTATGTGCGGTCTGGTGACCCAATTATTGTGTAGACTCTGTGTGCGTATGCGTGTCTGTGTGTGTGTGTGTGTGTGTGTGAATCATTCCTGGTAGTCCTGTGCTTGCCGGAGGCCCAAGGGTGACACCAAAGCAAAGAACATAGAGCTCGGCGCCGCCTGTTGCTGGTTAACAGAGGAACTGCAGATTAACTGTCTCTGCTGCAATTTTGTTGTGTGTGTGTGCATGTATGACTGTGAGAAAACAAACTGTTATTTAACTCATTCTTCCATATTGATTAATTTGGTGCCATCAGATGGTTGAATTAGTCATCGTGTTAACACTTGGCACTTCTTGTTTTCTGCCTCCTAGTGCTGGCATCGCTGTAGGCTTCTACGGAAATGGGGAGTCGAGTGATGGAGCCAATCGTTTGGCGTACTCCCTCCGTCATGCCAACCGCACCGTATCAGGGGTGGAGAAACTGGTGAGTTAACCTGCTGTGTTTTCGCAACGTCTTTCTCACAATCCAATAAAAACAAAAAGAAATGTGTCGCGTGGCAATCCTGTGAAATCCTGTGAATGTACAGGTGTCAGACAGCGCCCTAGCCTTAAACCAGACAGTGGAGGAGAACCTGGTCCAGTTGGAGACTGCCTTCCAGGAGCAGACAGACTACATGTCCATCGTACAAAAGCTGCAGGGACAGCTGGACGAACTGGTGAGGCTGATGGTGGATGTTCCCTTCTGGTCCAATACTGACATTTCCCTGGAAGACTTGGCCCGCAAGACGGAGGCCTTTGATTTTTACAGGTCGGTACTGACAAGTAATGGTATGAGTTTTCTGATGCAGGATTAAACTGAAATCTGATATGTTAAGATGGAATAAACAAAGATATAATATTTTAACATTATAGTACATATTGTGTTCTGCTACTTCTTGGTAACTATTCCCTTTGGAATGGCTTGAGGATGCAAGTTAAAACCAATCAAGTAAAAGAGTTGAGAACCAGCCACAGCAGCAATGCAACACTGAAACAGGAGAAATCTCAGTGATTTTTTTTTTTTAATCTTAAGATTCTGAGTCCAAATCTTAAACAAAAACTGATCTGTCCTTGACCTTGGTATATGTGGAATGTCCTACATAGTGTATAATTAAGGAATATTCAGCGCAATCTGCAAATAATTTGTGGCTGATCTGATTCTGTGTATCTGTTTGTGTGAAACGATGTTGTACATTTGTATATATACAGGTGGTTGGGTTACCTCAGCCTGCTGCTGTTTGATGTCCTCATTTGTCTTCTGGTGCTCTTCGGTCTGATACGCAACTCTAGAGGCACTCTGATTGGGTATGTTACATGACATCATACACTAAAAGCTTGCTCCTATTGGACGATTGAAATTCTTTCTAGACTCTCAATCTTTGTCTGTTAAAACTGTGTTTTGCATGTCATGTTGGTGGGCTGAATCTGGACATTAAAGACTTGTGTTTGTTTGTCCTTCAGAGTGTGTCTGCTGGGTGTTTTGACACTGATCATCAGCTGGGGGTCTCTCGGCTTGGAGCTGGCTGTCACTGCTGTAAGTGTAACCATGGCAACATTGCGAGTTCTCTGGCTCTGCAATGATGTAATCTCCTTTTTCCTGCTGCTTGAGCGAGTGTGTTCAGCGTGGATGCTACTGTAGCCCGATGTGTCATGTGTGCTTTCCCTCCTACAGTCAGCCAGCGACTTCTGCGTTTCCCCGGATACCTACGTCACCAGGGTAACCAAGGAAAATGCTGTTATCAACCAAGGTATGCAGAGAAGAAATTACAAAAGCAGTGATCTGGTAGCAAGGGTTTTGTTGTGAACAGTTCAACCAGTGACTGATGCTTCCTCCTAAGATTGTTGTATTTGAACATTTTAGAGGCCTTTAGAGATTAACAAATACAGTCCCTTATAAGAAAAAAAACAGAGATTCTGTGTAACATGCCCATTTTTACAACTGACAACTTGATGATGAGTTTATACCCCATTCACACTGAACATAAACCCAGTAACAAATGACTCTGCAGAAGTCTCTGGCATATATCTGCTATAGCTCCAATCAGCAGAGACAGAGACATGACACGAGTGGATATGCAAATTTTTGCCCCTTGCGTGTTGAAGTTCTGGACACTTAAAGGCATCTCCATCTGTCTCTGTTCAAGCGGCGCTCAAAGATCATTCAGCCAGCGTTGTGTTTGAAAGAGAGACTGAAGTAAAAGATAGTAAAGAGTAACCACCGTAACAATTCCACTTGCCTCCGTGTCAATAACGATGATGGAAAGTGGAAACAAGATGGCTCACTCTTTTGCAACTTCTAGCATCAGCTTCTGAAATCAATAATGTGCCTAATTCAGAATGTTATTAAGACTTTTCGAAAACACGTTTTAACATCTTCTGGGTAATGAGATTTATTCTGATATTTTTAGGCAATGAAGACAAGATATAACTTCAGATTTTGAAATCTCCTCTAAAGCGCCTCATAGAGAAGCAATGATACAATATCGGTGTATCGCCCAGCCATTGTTTTAATCATAATGTGGGAAATCGAAGAAGGAAGGAATATGAGATGTTTGGTCAATGGACTGCTTGGATGCAGACACTCTAGGTTGACAGAAGCAGAAAAATCTTGAACAGACTCAAGTTTCCACACTGACAGTTGAATCTCACCCTGACATTTTGCTTCTATTTTAAGAACCAAGTGTGTGCGCTTTATGTGTGTATGAGTGTGTATCCAAGGGGATTGTGTTTGACTGACACTCTGGTATCTAAAAGCTCTTACTTTCTCTCTGCTGACTGCAATGCATCAGCAGTCCTGCTCCCACCCATCTCACTCTTCCTCCTGCCCCTCCCAGATGTAAAAAATAAAAAAAAATCTGAGCACATTTTTGCTTTTTCACTTAGGGTCATTATCTGATTTGTTCTCTCTCTTCATCCTTTTATATCCCTCTTTACCTCTCAATTGCTCCCTTTCTTCCTCTCCCTCCCTCCCTTCCCTCTCTTCACTCATCTAATGAGTTCTGTTGTCTGTTAGTTGATTCCGCTCTGTAGAGCACAGATGTTGCCTCTACACGCACGCACGCACGCACGCACGCACGCACGCACGCACGCACGCACACGCAAACACGCACAGAATTACACCAGATTAATGCTGCAAACATGTCTCACTGGGCTTAGAAAGTCTTGATAAACACAGCAACAGTGTTTTCCTTTTGTTGAACTATAGATTTTATCATTATGTACTATCATTCTATTGATATGTATTTATTGGTTCATTCCCAGATATCCTGCAGTATTACCTGAGGTGCAGCTCTGGCCAAATTAACCCCTTCCAGCAGGTAACTTCACCTTGCTTTGCTCTTGATTTTGGCTTTTTATAAAATACATTTCTATTTGGTTCCTATATTTACCTGCTCAAACCTGTAAATCAATTCAGTATCTAAAAGATCTTTTTGTGTGTGGGCATTTTTGTTCGTGCCTCTTGTGTCTCTCTGCATGTTTTGTAGAGGCTGTCAGGGAGTCACAAAGCATTGGTGGAGATGCAGGATGATGTGGCAGAGCTACTGAGATCAGCAACACGTGATTATGCCAACACCAAGGTTTGTGTGCTTGTGTGTGCAACGATCTGTAGGGTCTCTATTTTCGCGGATGAGTGGATTCGCATTAGCGGGAGCGTGATGAAAGCGGCAGTTACAGCAGTTGGAGTGCACACGTGTTTACCTGGTTTGTGTGTGTGTGTGTGTGTGTGTGTGTGTGTGTGTGTGTGTGTGTGTGTAGAAGCACATGAAGTTTGTTATCTATATTTGAGCACGCATGTGTGACATTTGCTTCCTGTGTACAGGGGAGTCTCGAGCAAATCCAGTCTGTGCTGAATTCCACTGAGGTTGGTCTTCACCAGCTGACTGCTCTGGTCGACTGTCGCAGCCTACACATGGTGAGTCACATTCTGTGTTGTTTTAAGAGGAGAAAAATTCTCAAATCCCAGACATTGTTAACAGCTGGCTCTCTCTCCTCTGTCTCTCCGTGTAGGACTACGTTCAGGCATTGACTGGGCTGTGTTATGACGGGGTGGAGGGTCTCATCTACCTGGTTCTCTTCTCCTTTGTCACTGCCCTCATGTTCTCCTCCATTGTGTGCAGCGTGCCACATACCTGGCCGGGCAAGAGGTAACACACACACACGCACGCACGCGCGCACACACACACACACACACACACACACATGCACACACACACACATGCACACACGCAGTCTTTCTCACAAACACACACAAGACTCGCACAAGCCTTGACATTCCTACATCTATCTCTGTAGTTAATTTGTACACTAACAGCTAACATGTTACTAGTTCTAACTTAATTGTCTAACTAAATTCATCTTATGACTTGAAAACAGTGGAAAGACCCATAACGAATGTACTCGGTGCCCATGCATGTCATTCTTTAAGTGTATTTGCCTCCCGAGCTGTTGTATCCTACGTCTTCCTGCCTGTCTTTGCATCCATCCAGTTTTTTCTGCGAGTTTTCTTTATCTTATTGTTTGCCGTTAGCACTGCCAGTCTGGCTGATTGTTTGTTTCTGTTTGTACATTTCTCTCATTTTCTTTTCTCCTCTGTGGACTTGGAGCACCAACGTTGTGTTAGATTGTGGATCACCACATTTTTTTTCTGTGCCCCACTTCCTCCTTCTGTTCCGTCCCTTCCTCCTCTCTCCCTGTCCTGATTTGGAAATGCTTTGGGCTTCAGCGAATGACAGTGGATATTAAGGATATAATGGCCCCATTGTCCAATAAACGGCCCATTCAAGTAGCAATTCAAACAAGCAAATAATTATTTGGTTAAGTCAGCTCTAGACTATACATACAGTGACCGGTTTCACTCTTGAATTATGAAACACAGCTATTACGCTTGTTTGTTGGGTGAGAATGACAAAAAGTATGGCCCAGCAGGTATTTAACAATAATCCATAATGTCTCTGAGTCAAGCAAGAACAGCTTCTCATGAGGTTGGTTGCTTATTAAGGCTGACTTTGCTGCAACTGCTGAGTCTGTTTGATGGCCTGCACAGCTTAGCTCCTTTTTGGTTGCCTGATTGAAACATCTCCATCTGGTGGCCAGTCAGCGGAGTAACTTCTTTTGTGCCTTTTGTCTCTGTTAAGGTAGCGCTCGGCCAAAATGTTCTTCATTCAGCTTTCTTCTTCTTTGAAACATTTTAGTACGTGGACAGCTGCTATAGACTTCCCTAAAAAGAACAAAGAAGAAAAAAATAGACTTAATTATAGGGTCTACATATGCACATGTACATGTACTCTGTGGTTGGCCCAGACATCTTAGAAGCCAGTACATTTCTGTAGCCAGAGATTCAACTTCCAAATCAGCACATATCTTATTTGATGCCTCATTCTGTTACGTTGCTGGCCGTTTTTACATTTTTGACCATTTTATGTCTGAAAATGGTTTGCCCAAACCAGCCATATTATCTCCTTTTTTCCTGATGTTTTTGCTTTAAGTTTCATGGAGCACTCAGTGATGCATGAAGTACTTAAAAAGATTTTATTCTGTTTGGACACTTTGAAATGGACAGTAATTATCAGGAGTGACGGCTGCATGAAGAAAATGACTGCATGTTTCTACATATAAAGCAAGAACTTTGAGAATATCGAAGAGTCTACTGTCTTCATACAGTTTATTATTATGTAACCACACACAACAACAAAAACAGCTTAATGGCTCCACTTTGGGCTGTTCAGTAATGTTAGAGACTTGTACTGTACTTATAGTGGACTTGTTTTGTAGATGAATGCTGCCCATGTTCCTTTTCTTCTTGCTCAGCTGCTTTGGGGCTGAAGGCATGGCCTTACCCAGTCTTTTGTATCAGGGGACTCCACATAGTACAAGTACACCTTCCCCTCTCCTAACCCACTCTTCAACCACTTGTTTACACTCTGTTGTCTCTCTCGGATCTCCCTCCCCTCTACCTTTTCCCCTCCTATCATCATGCCCTCTCGTGCCCTGCCCTTACCCTGACCAATTGAAGGACGGATGAGGAAGACGGAGAGGACGAGTCGGGCGCCTCACGGGGCGGTGTGCACGATAACCTGTACCGCGTTCACATGCCCAGTCTCTACAGCTGTGGCTCCAGCTACGGTAGCGAAGCTAGCCTGCCAGCTACAGCCCACACTGTCAGCAATGCCCCCGTCACTGAATACATGTGAGTTAGCACCCACCGCTAGCTAGAGGCTAGCAGGATCAATACACTGCCTGCCATAGGTAGCTGATGCTTGCCCCTCGTGACCAAGACTAGCAGCATAGCAACGCTCACTGCCTGCGACCAAATAAGTTAGGATTAATAGCTAGGATTCTTGTGCTATGTATGGCTCGCATGTCCTTTGTGACACACTGTCAGCAATATTTGTCACTCAGTGAGTTAGAACCCTTCACTAGCTTTCCCTTTGATGCTGAAAGAAATTTGGCTGCCTGCTGTATCAGCCAGCCTGCCTGTATCAGTCCACACTGTACCTTGTTAAAAGAGAATTCGGGTCTGCACTCACCATAGCTTAAGTGAATCATTTGCTACAGTTTGCCACAGGACTGCTTGCTTTGAATACACCAACAAACGTTATTGATAAGCGTTATATAACTCTAGTCTCTAGTCTGCCACTGCTTGCTACTATTTTAGTTGTGAAATAATTACTATAGTACTAAAGTACTATATGATGTTTTGTTGCTAAGGAGCAAACTAACTCTGCAGCAAGAAGTAAGAAAATAGATAGTACCTTTATTCTGAAAATCATGTGGCGTTTTGACTTTTTTGGACCATTAACGGCCGTGTTTTTCACGTTTTGGGCCATTAACAAATCCCTGTAGAGTAATTTCTTCTTGTATTTGTTGCCAGAAAGTCAGTTTTGGTCAATACCATAATAGTATGAGACTTAACACGTGCCTGAGATAAGCACTCCTTTACAATTAATATTTGCTCATATTTGCTTGGTAGTCAAAATTAAGCTGACATTGCATGATTTTACCGTTGTGAGCATATATTTTTCATCTCGTCTGTAACGATTTACAGTTGACCTATGTATGCTTGGCTTGGCAGTAATATAAACTAAACATTTATAGATAATGGACCAAAACATAGAAAAAAAACATGTATTCAACTCTGAAGTATCAATATCTTTTATTTTATTTTATGAGTTTAGAACATCTACCTAAGTTTTGTCTGACTGATGATAAGTGATTGTAGTAAACACTAGTGATTAAAGAAAAAGCCTTTATTTGGCTTCCTTTTAAATTGTGCTTGTTTAAGGTACATTTGAAGCTTGATAATATAATATTTTATGTTTAAAATATTTTAATCCGTAGATAGGTCTAATGTTGCTGTACAAATGACAAATATATACTTTTCAGAAATATGTGTCTATGGCACTGATAAAAGTGCTATTTTACTGAGCCATTGTCCCATGATGGGATTAAATATTTCTCTTTTGTGCATTGTGAAGAAAGAATGTTAACTATTTTGGACTGTGGCAGGGGTGTTTAACCCCTGGCTATATGGTACCACCAAGATTAAGTTCCTGAGGCCGTTTGTCAGAGAGTCATGTAGTCGTAATCATGGGCAGACCACAGATCAACAACTGAGCACCAGTGGCAGGGTGACCACATGCAGTAACCTCTTATTCTATAATGCAGGAGCCAGAACGCAAACTTTCAGAACCCTCGGTGTGAGAACACCCCCCTGATTGGCAGGGAGTCCCCTCCACCCTCTGTAAGTGCACACTTTCTAGAACACACTCTCCCTCCACTATCTTCCAATACCCACAGTGCAGCTGGGAAATATTCAAAACCGCAGAATCCACAGAGGTGACATTTCATCATTTCAGACATAATGAAGGGAGCATGGTGTTGACAAATGCACTTGTATCTTATGTTTGCTGCTTTCATATCATGCTAGTGTGGATATTGGAAGGTAGTCCCCTATCCCTACACCACTGCAAGTGTACTCTGTGCTCAAACTAGACCGTGATCATGGATCGTCTTAATGAAGGTCATTTTGGCAGCCTGGGATAACTGGAAGTTTGAAAATAAGCCTGTTGTTGGTAGGGTTTGCACTTGCATCAAAAGAGAGGCTTGTCTCTTTTGATAAGTGTTATTTGTTGGGTCATGTTGGACACAAAGTTGTCCTCTATTTCTGATGTAAAAAGTCTGGTTGGTTTCACTGTGGCTGTGAGGAGACCACCTAACAACAGATGACCAGCTCAGAGACATCACTGAGAGAACCTTTTGGGTTAAAAAAAATAAATAAATATTCAAACAGTTGTCCATCAAGCTTTATTTTAAACATCAAAAGACATTATTCTGCCAGTCTTGCAGATGTCTGAATTGCACCTCTTGTTTTAAGTATTTGCCACAAACAGGTTGACTATTCTGGCTTTGACAAGGTGCTGCTGGGCCTGTAGCTGTGGAAGTTGTTCCATGTCAACTGTATATATTTGGGGCTGAACCAACAAATCTAGTATTAGTACTTTTGAGTACCTTTAAGGAGACACTCCTTGCTCCATACCCTGACAGTTCTGCCCCTGAGTAGCCCACACCTCTAAAGTTCCTGCCCCCCTCCCTCCCGTTCCCACAGTGTGTCTATGTGTGCATTTTCTTGTCGAGGTGTATGTGTCCTCTGTTTCTGTGCCCCCTCACCCTTCACCATTAAACAGTCACAGGAGCACATATCTCCCACCTCCACTGTTGAAACTGTAGCAGCCACCAAAATGGCCACGACTCATCATTCGTAGGCAGGGCTGTCGACCGGGGCCGCCATCCTGTGCCTGAGCGCTCACCTGTCATCAGCGTCTGCAGTGATGAGGAAAACCACAGAGCCTCAGACAGTAACTAGCTAGCTGCTCACGAGAGACCACTAACTCATACCAGGCTAACCTACTACATCAGAACTAGAGCACTAACTACAAACCACTGACAAAATGGACCACATCTGCTAATTTCCAATAACATCATCCAGACCTAATCTGTTATGTAATGAATGACTGTTGTAATCAAAACCCCGGCTGTCCAAATGACTGGTGAAAGTATTTCTGCTGTACCTGTGTGTGTTTGTTGGTTTAACATGTCATCATCCTATCTATCTATCTATCTATCTATCTATCTATCTATCTATCTATCTATCTGATCGTGGCTGGGCAATATATGAATATAATATCATTATCGTAATATGTCGTCGTATCTTGATATGGCATAAGTGTTGTCATCTTTAACATTTTGGCAATTTAACTACACACAACATACGGGTGTAACTGTTCAAAATAATTTAAAAAGACTAATTACACTGAATGAGTAGTGAATGGCAACGAGGTGAACTGATGAACAAAAGATCCACAAGGCCTAATGTGTGCTTATTCACACGATATTATGGGTATTATTAAAGGGTTGCCTATACAAGCCTGAGGACAATTTGTTTAAGTTGTTTAATGCTGCTGGACTGCGGATATCTTCGTGAAGGACTTTGTTGGGTTTTACGAGACAGTACAAAGGATGTGACTTTATGCACATTCACGAATCCCTCGTCTTAACGTCGGCCAGGTTCAAGCACAGCACAGAAGATCCACAGAGCCCCACAGATCAGTATTACATAGTTTAAATTTGGGTTATTGTCAATACAAGTATATCGCAACACCCCAAATCAAGATACACATCATGCATTGCGATATAGCCTAAAGATATTGCAATATTATTTTAAGGCCATATTGCCCGGCCCTTCTATCATCTACCTCTCTACCTGTAATATGTTACGTACAACTATTCACATTTCCTTATCTAATGTACATTTTACTTTTAATTTAATTGAGACTGTTTCTACATTACTGTCAAAATTCAGTGTAAACAAGACTCGAACATAATCCACACATGTTTTCCTCTCCTTGTCTTATTGTCTATGTCCTGCCTTTTCCCTTCTGCTCCTAAATGTTTCCCACTTCTTTCCCACCATATTTGCCTCGGTCACCCACCACTCTTCACTCTCTCTTTACACCCTCTTCTGTCCTTTCTCCTCACTGTCGTCCATCTCTCCAGTACACCTCAAGTATGAGAGCAAAGTACCTGGCTACCAACCGACCGGACCAGAACCGACGCTCCGTTCCTAACGACCAACTGGACCCATCCAGCCGGCCTCACCCCACTGCCCGACCACAGTCTTCAGTCCACTAGAGACCAGATCCGCACCAGTCCACCCAAGTACTGCCTGACTCCAGTTCTCACAGCCAATGACAAGATTAGTGCTCAGCAGAGCTCAACCAAACCTAAGGGTTTTAAAGCACCAACAGGACCCCAGTTTGTCCAGGTCCACAGAGTTTCACAGCCCGGTTCATCAGAAACAACACAGCAAGCCAGGACTCATCAACGAAAGCACCTCAGCAAAGGACTGCACTTTGATGGTCAACCTCTACTTCTCACCCACATTTATCCGAAAATTACAAAAAATGATCTTCCTCTGCTCATTCCACCACCGCTGTGATGGATCAGCCCACATACCCACAGTGCACAGCAGTTAAAGCGCCTTGGCTCCGTCTCCAGTTTCTTCTTCTACTTTTCAATGCTCACCTCCTCCACTGGGGTCCGTACACTGCCCTCCAGTGGAGACAGCTAACCACTCAAACCCCCACCCCGACACTTTAACATTCAGACCACACACACAGACAAGTGCTCACACACATGCAAACACACACACACACACACACACACTGTACAGAGCTGTAAATAGTAAACGTGTGCTTTACTCTGATTTCATGAAAAGTAGACTGTTGAATCATTACTGGTAAATGTGGTGTGCTGCGTGTTTATCATGGAAATCTTTGCTGTATCTCTCATACAAACATACACATCCGTATAAATAATAAGCCAGTGAATCAGAAAGCCATGTTTAGATAGAAACAGTACCAACACATCCGCATTCTCTTTATCTTAACATTGTTGTCTAACTAAGACTTGAATCGTGAGCTTGAAAACTGTGTCTCTCTCCATATTGTTTACGTGCACATACAGTACACGCACCGATTAATGCATTTTGAATATGAGCCAGGAAACCTTGTCGTGGAATACCTGTTTTTGAATTTTGGGGAATTGGAGGGAGAGACACGGGACATAAGAAGGCTCAACTTGTGCCAAAAAACTCTGAATAATGGGGGATGCCTGATTCTGTCCTCCTACTGCCTCCAGACGTCTCAATAAAGGGAAAAAAAAAAAAAAAAAACTTCACGTGGAATGTTTTCCCTCAGACTGTAAATAACAAGGGAATGGGGAAAAAAAGACACTTGAAAATGGAGTAAGACTCACTGAAAATTGCATTTACAAGGTGCTATGTATGTCAAGATCCCAGAAGACGATCAGGACTGAGGAGGGATGGGAAAAGTTTTTATTATTTTTATGTTTTGTTTTCATTCAGGGAATAAAAAATAGTGGTAAAAGTAAAACAACTTTCCATCATTGATGAATGGAAGTCCCGAAATCTGAAAAAAACATTTCCCTGGTTATTAATGTTACATAAAAGTGTTTAAAAACAAGGAAAGTGGGCGTTTTCCGTTTTTTTGTTTTTCTTATCATAAGCTGGAATTCGGGATGTGATACTGTGACCAACTGTAGTATTCTGTTTCTTCTTATATCTTCCTGTGCTTTTATTTTGTTAACTGGTGACCTTGGATGGACCCTTAGCCATCAGCAGTATTTAGATTTCTTTATTTTATTTTATTTTTTTACCCACAAGCACAAATTCTCTCTGACTTTGCGAGACGGAGAAGCAAACCTGCCCTGGACACTGCCAGTGGTGTTTCCTCCCGCTCTAAAAACTCTGTACAGTGTATAAAACCTGTATTCGTGAAACCCGTGTGTGTGACATCACTGCAGCGTGATTGGCTATTGCTCTATCTCGGTGTTACTGTGTGTAAGTACAGTGATCGGTGTGTCTGACTGGCAGCAAGCAAAGGGGCCAGCCTATCTAGCCTGAGTCATTTCCACACAGACGCCACGCATGCCCTCATACACACACACACACACACACATTGATACACACACACATGCTGTACAGACATTCAGTACTTCTTATAATCCATCCTTCTCCCCCGACTTTGTCCTGTTTACATTCCCCTGTAGAGCTGTAGTAACCACGTGCCCTCCCACAGCTGTGACACTCATAACCATTATGGGTGATGTAGTAGGTAGAAACCTGGAATCTCGTGATTAGCCGAGTGAGCAGAGCCCTAACATTCAAACACCTTTCAACCACCATTCCTGTACAGCATTTTAATATGTTATTATTAATCAATGACCACTTCTCGTATTAGCGAGACAATCTTACATGTGTGATTTTACTAGAAAGAAAAATGTCCATGTTATGGTAACAATGCTACCTATGGTCTAGTACTTTGCAGTGTTTTTTGCACCATCGATGCAAACGATGTTAAGATCCGTGCGACTAGTCACTGATTAATGGCCTTTCATAATGTTTTTAAACTCTTACAACACTCTTCATATCACGACATGTTCTCTCTTTTTTTTTTCTTTTTTTTTCTTTTTCTCTGTCTTGTAAAGATCAAACTTAAAGATAAAATAATAGCTAGCTGTTTTGTAGGAGCATAAAGGCAAGAGCAGCGTTTTTCCTCTCTTATTAATGGTGAATGACTCTCTGTCTTGCAATGTTTTAATAAAACTATTCCAGTGTCCTCTGCACACCTGACGTAAAGTTATATTTGAATTCCTGTGCAATGCTTTCTGGGATTTCAGCCAATCGGATACAGTGTGTCTCGCTCACGTCAAAGAGTCAGTATTGTTTGTGTGTGTGTGCGCGGCATTTACAGGACTTCAAATACACTTCTGTACAGATGTGACAGACAATGTTTTCTATGGCTGTTTTTATTTTCTGATGGTTTAACTAAGATATTAATGATGTACATGTCAAAACTGTGGTAATATCATTCAGCCTGGAATAAATGTTTTAAAAAAAGAAATTAAAGCAACTTTAACGTAACCGATGAAGACTGTGGGTTTCTTTTTTTAATGTGGATGCGTGAAACAAATGGCGATGTGCCTGTTTCATTATAGTTTCCTTGACGCGACTCGCAATCAGGGCTTAGTTAGTGCCCTTAAATGTTTCAGCGGATACACGCTTTATGTCTGCGCTGTCACTTCGTGGATCATAAACAACGCTGTGTTCTTAAATATCTCATTTTCATATTTAAACTTAACTGATAATTAATAATTCCATAATATACAGCTACTTATTCACTGAGGCCTTGTAGCTCTGTTAAGGCAGAGTTGGAGGTGTGATGCCAGCAATTTTGCATTACATCATCAATCTAGACTGGCTTTCACAAGCTTATCTCAACTTTGTCACAGCCTTGTGGTCGTTCAGTGCAAGTACATTGTTCACGGTCTAACCGTACAATCCAGATTTATGCAATCTGTAAGAAAGAGATTCAGACTTTGTGTCTGTGCAGCAGAACTGCATCTAATCAGGATCAGTGTTGTAATGAATATGTGAATCCAGGTGTTGGATGTTTCTGCCAACATCATGTTTGGTGATGTCCACATATCAGAGCTACTATAGTTTAGTAGTTTACATGAGTTTTTATTTATATGTTTTGAGTTTAGTTTGGTTTCAGTTAGTTTCCACGGTGGGTTTTGCCAATTTCAGCTTAGTTCTCATTTTTTAAAGGTGCAATGTATAAGAATTGGCCACCTGTTGAATTCATACACAAACAAACAGGGAGAATATTACCAGAATAACTGCTTACCGCTCCAGAGGAGAGCTGGAGTACACTGCTCACACATGAGCTTCGACCGGGACAGGCTGGGGCTAGGTGGTTAGCATGCTCATAGATATAGATATAGATATCTCCGCAACACCGTAGCTACATGAACGCCTTAGATATGGCACCTTTGAAACCTGTTTTGTTGTGTTAATATTGATATTGGAGTATTTGTTAGGGGCAAGTTGTAAGACCTTCAGACAGGTACTACAAAACAAACAACACTTTGTGAAGTCAATTGACTCACAGTCATGTAGACAGTGCAGTTTTATATTATTTTTGTTCTATATTATTTTCATACATTGACTCAGCATTATAGAAAAACTAACATTCAGTGGGACTATTTTCATTGAGCCAATGCAAAAGAATTAGATGAGACTTTTGTCAAGTATTTGTGGATAATAATATTTTGAGTGTTGGTTTA
>OMLP01036146.1:0-24249 GCA_900302685.1 Spondyliosoma cantharus | reverse complement strand
GCACCTTCAAACTCACTTGAAAAGAATGTCTCTTTTTGATAAAATGCTTTTGTAAACATAAATTTTACATGTCAGATTGCTTGCTATTATAAAAATAGATCAGTTTCCATATTGGTATTAATAAAGTGTCCACATAACTTTCATTAAATACTTTATTTTGCAAAAGGTGCCTTATGTTCACTAAAAGTATTTTATATCCCTGAAGATATGTAAACTAAATTAAACATCTGCATGCATTGCATAGTAAACATCACATATTGGTAGATATTCAGGACATAAGGTGTGTGCTTGCTGTCTATTTAACACATTTTTGGCCAGAGACGCAAGCCTGTCTGTTTCCTCTGGCTTGAGACATCATGCCCCGTTGCGGCCTCATAACACAAACCTGGGATCGAACATTTTCAGCATGTGGATGAACCTCCGGCTCCACTGTACATACGGGCACCATATCTTTAGCGATATGCAACGTGACTGCATCCGTAAAAAACTGTCCTCATACGAGACACAATGATTAAATGATTCCGCTAATGTTGGCTGCTTTTTAGCGGATGTTTGTGGGCTGCAGCAGTCCTGTTCATCTCGTAGTGAACAAGTGTTCCTCTGTGATACATGCGTCTGTTTGAGAGGCTGAAATAAATGTGTCAGTCCGCTCTCTTTAATTGCAACAGCCTGTAAACAAACTTTGCAGCGCACCGTGGTTTGTTCGAGGTCCGACGCCACAAAACCAAACTACTGACGAGACAGTGCCTTTATAGGAAGGAACTCTTGGCTCGCTGCATGTTGTGTTTGTTTCTCTGTGGAAAGTCAATACGGGGGCGGAGCCAACTATGAACTATGGGAGCCCACGAGGAGCGGCGGCGGAGCAAGTTAAAGAGAAAATCGATTTTATTATTTTTTTAAATCGTCCGAACTCACAAATTCGAATTAATCGCTTTTGCCAATTTATCGCCCAGCCCTACTTTTGGTAAAGTTTAGTAAAAAATGCACAAAAAAACCTGGATTGTACACTATGTTGCAAAATACATTTTATTTCCCTAACAGTGTTTCCTAATTGATGTTATTCTGTCGTTGATCCTGCAGATTTGTAGACCAGTACACCGAGATCAAGAGCAGCAATGAGCTGGATGACGCTGCTGTATTTGAGGAGACAGGAAAGACTTTACTTACAGAGGGCATTGTGCTGAGAAGGAGAGGAGCTCGTTCTGTAAGAGTCATCAAGTACTGACTAGGGCTGCCACCTACACATTTATGATTAAAATGATCAATCAAGGAGCTCTAATCCCAAACTCATGTTGTTGGGGAAATCATCAGCCTTTGTTGCTAAATTATAGAACTTTAAAGCAACACTATTTCAAATAGGGGTATGAATCTTTGGCAAACCCACGATTTGATTACATTTTTGGGTGTATGATCTGATTCAGAATTGATTTTCTATTCGAAATGAATTGATTGAAGATTGATTATTGATTTAATGAATAGAAAAGGGGAACCAATTTTTTGTTCTTTAAATCCAGTGTATTGTGTGCTAAACTATTAATTGGGGTCCTTAATCTGCTGAAATACAATATGAGACATGACTGGAAAACAAGTTAATTCATCTGCAGCCGTTTCATTTTTCCAAAAGTTTTTAGCATTACGTAATTATTGAAATAATGAGAAAGCATGCGTGCATGTATGTGGACAACAAAATGTAGGGGTCCTCTGCTGTGTTGTTAACAATGAGTCCAGCAGTAAGAGCAGCCTCCCACTGCTGGACTCATTGTCTCATATTGTACTTTTTTAGAAGCAGAGTTTTTGAGCTAAAACACAATGAGTGGTTATTTTCTTGACCACAGTTTGTTAAATGTGTTGAATGCTGCAGTGCGTGTTTTGTTAGCCGTTGTTAGCTGGTCTTGTCTGTTACTGCTGGAAGCTGCTCTGTTCCATTAACATCTTAACATCTTGAAAAACAATAATCACAAACATGTTGCCTGCTTAATGTTGGTCCTGCAAAGGTGACTATCCACTCATTCAATAAAAGAAACACTTGCTACTGCCTTGTTTAAAGATTAACTTCAACATAACTCTAGCATGTGTGCCCAGTAAATTGTCCAGGTGTATCTTTCATGCCAAAATGACAAACAGTTCACAGGCCAAATGCATGAACAGCGTTAACGATAATTTAATATAAGGTTATGTCTCCCCTTATGTCCACCTCAAAATTTCACCTGCAGCTTTCTCTAGAAAACCTTGTGTATACAGGGGTCTGAAGTATGTGTGAGGAAGGTGCTTTCTCACTCTACAGTCTTCTTTTATACCAGTTTATATGTGGGGAAAAGTAACAAAGGATTTTTGGGCGCACACATATTTTATACATCTGTCCCCAATTGTGGCAAAACAGTTTTGAAAACTTGATCACAGCACTTTTTTATCCTGCAGGTTTCAGCAGAATCCAGGGATCCAGTGCTTGAGTTGAAGCTAACGGACATGTTGGCAGAGCGGCAGTCAGTCAGCGCTTCCAGCGAGGAGAAGATGGGGTGCACCATGCACACACAAACACCATAGAGTTTCAATGGCTGAAGGACGATCTGATAAGCTGCAGATTCAGGACTTTAGAAGCGGCTGTTCCGTTTTCCTCTCCTCTCTACACGATGATCATCTTTAGATAATGGTTTTATTTGAACCACCAAGTCTTGACATCGGGACCTTCTCTGTGGACTGTTTGCATGCCAGCTTCATGATTTCTAGTCACTTAAATACACATTTCCCCAGTTCACTGCACCACCAGCAGGATGTTGTCATTAAAGGATCAAAACGGCTCCAAACCGGGCATAAAAATGGAAGTTGTCCTTAAACGTATCGGTGTAATTCTGTAACTGTGGAAGTTAATTGTGATATTAAAGTTACTGTTAATAACCTCAAAAGGTTTTAAGTGTTTTACTTGCCATCAGAGGAATACATTGAGTAGACTGAAGAACTTATGTCACTGCATGGCTGGACTGACGATGCTCCAGCCATGCAGTGACATAAGTTCTTCAGTCCAATTGTCAATATTCAAAGCAAAACCTCTCAAATAAATTGGTGGGAGTAATCAATACTTTTCGTAATCAATCTTTTCTTTCCAGATTATCGTGTTATTTCCCTCAATCACTTAAGACAGAGGTTCTCAACTGGTCTGGCTTCAGGACCCACCATCACCCCTTCATGACACCCAAATTAAGGAAAATGTTCAATTTCCCAAATGTATTTGACGTACATAACAGTTTACTAACTGTAATATTAAAACTATTCAGTCACTTATTCAAGCAATTAAAAAATAAATGAAAAAGTCCAACTATGACAACCAACACCGCAGGGAACACTAATCATGGCCACTATTCAGTTTCTTCAGCAGCAGTTTTTATCCACAAACTCAAAATAAATTAAACAAAAAGTGCAATTCATGGTCACAACCCAAAGTTCATGACCATAGGTGAGGGTAGGAACGTAGATTGACTGGTAATCTTCACCACGGCAGACTGATACAATGACCACATTACTGCGGCCACTGCACCGATCCACCTGTCAATCTCACGCTCCATCCTTCCCTCACTCGTGAACAAGACCCCAAGATACTTGAACTCCTCCACTTGATGCAGGAACTCTCCCCCAAGATGCTGATTCTCATCCCAGCTGCTTCCACTCCAGTACATGCTGGAGTTCCTGGCTCGAAGGAGCCAACAAGACAACATCGTCTGCGAAAAGCAGAGATGAAATCCAGTGGCTCCCGGACCAGACCCCAGCTAATCTGTTTGAAAACACCATAACTGTAAATTAGGGACCGAACACAAACATTGCGTTAGGTTATAAATTTACAGAAAATAACGTTTTAACGGGAAACGTTTTCTTATCTGATATAGCAGGAGAACGGTTATAACCGTGAAGATAACTTGTTCATAGTTAGCTGACCAAATAGATCCGCCTGACCCTTCAACTGCGTCCATACTCCATTTTTTTGGTTCTCCGTTGAAATCCCACAACTCGTATTCACTCAAAAAAACAAACATAGCAAGCAGATGTAAAATAATCCAGGTAATAATCCAGGTAATCCATTTGTGGTCAGATAGCCTGACTGACGCTAGCGTCATACTCAATTGAAACTGGTGTATTTTCAAAAAAGAAGGCACACACAGTTGTCATTGGCCAGGGGGCCAAGATGGCAGTGGCTTAGGATGCTGGGTTCAAAGTTTCTCCATCAAACAATTTGAGGCTTTGTTAATAGGCAGCCGGAATATGTGGTAATTTTAACAATTTCATGATAAAAAAAAAAAATTACTTTAACACTAATATTTTGGTACCAGGACTATTATTCCGTGGAAAAGGAAAAAAAATTGTGAAAACCGAGACGGTAAAAGTTTGAACGCAAGCTAGCTAAGGTACCAATGGACGTTAACGCCAGAGAAAGAAAGAAGATGACTTCCAATGCTAACATGAGTGACTCTGAAAAGTCAGTAGAAATGAATGCACCAGGTGAGGAAAGCATAGAAACTACCCCTGAAGATACAATGGACTCACTTTCGGGCAGTCCTGTAACATGAAACAAATCATGTCAACAAAAGGAAGAAAGGGACTCTAATGGTGACGGTGACAGTGCAAATGTCAGCGCTGAAATTTTGGCAGCTATCCAAGAGCTCTCCAATAAACATGACGAGACGTTCCGTAGGATTTCAGTGATTGAATTCACGACAGAAACAACGTCTCAACTCATTGAAAAACTCTATTCTACAGTTGAGCAACTTGTGGTGGATATTAATCACCACGAAGACATTTTGAAACAGTTAGAAATTGAACAACTGAAAAAAGAGAACCGGAGGGCAGGTGTTGCTGAAAACAAGTGCTACAGTTACAGATGGACACTGAAACTCTGGCCCCTTGTGAAAAAAGCAAGGAAGGAAGGTAAAAAGGTGTCCTTTCTAGGACATTATGCTCTGATAGAGGGGAAGAGGATTGACCATCTAGACATTGATTGAAGCCCTTTTCTCAGATAGATGAAGAGAAGATTCATACAGTTTGGTAAGCTTCCTACACACTACACGTCTCCAGGGTGTTTATAAAGAACTATGCATAAACTTACTGACTAAGAACTATTAACTTTCGGTGATGACGGATGAAGAAGGCTGTTTCCAAACATTTCACGTCTCCATGGAGGGCATAACTATGCATAGACTCATTGGCTAAGAACTATTAACTTTTGGAGGTGACAAATGAAGATTGCTATGTTTCCAAACTGTCGATATTAAGAGACACCTAGTATTGTAGAAGAACGTTGTTGTTAAAGACACCAGCAGTTACATTATTTGGATTAATCCCACACACTTATACAATTTTATAAAATATTATTTGTTCCAAGGGGTAAGGGAGATAAATGAATCTCTTATATTAATTCATTCATTAATTCATTATTTGCTCATAACTTGCATTGCAACATTGCTTATCTATTAGAGCAATAGTATTTTTGAGCAGCAAAATATCAATCATATCAGTAAATCATATTTACTTTATATAATTTACAATTACAGACAGAAGGAAAATGTGTTCTGTTTGAATGGCAATATTCTGGGTTTAACCCAACGTGCTTGATAGTTATTGATTAAATCAATTTAAACTAACTGTTTATGGTATAAACACTATATTAATTTTAACACACTTTTCTATAGTCACATATTATTTTGACTGTCACTTCCTCATTTAAAGGCGGCATATGTAAGAATGTGGCCAAAAGTGGTTACTACACTCAAATTCAAAATACTGCGACATAGTTAACAAACTCTCTAGTCCATACTGAACAACACGGTGGTTGTGGCATAAGTGTAGCGCTCCTGAAATGACGCTAAACTAAAGCAAAATAACGTAATAGCCTATAGTAATTTCCTGTTTATTTCCACTTGTTTCAGCCTGATGAGTGGCTCTAAGATACACAATTTTGTTCTCTCAGTAAAGATCAAGATGTATTATTATTTATGGTAACGTTAGCTGTTGACTAGGGATGGACATATCAGATGGAATAACGTTATGCATGATATTTGACATAACTGTCCTTCATTTTTGCCTCCCCTTTTATAACGTTATATAGTTTATGGCGATCTACATGCAAAGACCTAAAGAGGACTCGAATTTGGCTAAGTGTCAAATGTAAGACTTCGTGTTGTCCAGCCGCTGCTGGCGAACGCTGAGTTACAGCCCTGTCCAGTGGCTGGCTGGACAGGGCTGGACAGCAGCACGCTGGAGACCGGATGCCCGTACCAGGACAGTGCTAATGCTGCTAGCATTAGCTGTGCTGCTAACGTTTGTTTCTCTGATCGAAATGAATAACATTATTACTTGATAGTTCAAAGTATTCGAAATGTCCATCCCCGTCAAGCTATGATGCTAACTTAGTTAGCGAAGCTCAACTTACCTGTCTAGGAGAAGAGTAGCCAATTCTGCATCCGTTTTAAAATTCCTCTCAGCTTTCAACTATCTCCTCCGTTCAAATGCATCTCCTATATAGACCCTCGCTTTGCCTCGAATTGTATCTTTGCGTTTTTGTGATTCATAACGAGGTCTTTTAGATTTCGTTGCCTCCGCCATTGGAGCTCAGTTGTAACTAGCATGCTGTGGTTGCTCAGCAGCTGAGACTCTGCTGACTGCAATGATATGTAGACGGCGGTAGGTGGCGCCACATGCCAAAACATGATTTCAAAACATCAACATGATTTGCAGTCCGTAAAAGATTTTTTTTAATGCGAATATTTTGGCTGTACTGTTGTTGTTGGTGAGTTCAGTATGTTATATGAACATTATTCCTGAGTCTCTGTGACATATTAGGATGATTTTACGGCCAGTTGCTTTAGATTTCTTACATGTTGTACCTTTAAAAGACATAGAATCTACATGCAGTTTCTGTGTGAGTGTATGAAAATTGATTGTGAAATTGACTGCGATGCAAGGGGGCGCCAGTTAAAATCTTGCCTAGGGCACCAAATTGGTCAGGGCCGGCACTGTACATAACCAGAGTCATTTTGTTCTCAAAGCACATCATAATACTATGTCCATATTCTCAAAAAAATTATACTTTCCTTGAAATGTTCAAACTTCATGAAATTGAAATTTTATGCAATTAAAATTTCACAGTCCCATAATTTCCCTGAAATATTATTTGCACGTCTCAGATTTCTCTTGTCTTAACATAGCTGCTGCGATCCACAAACATGAGTTAAATGTGACCAACTCTCTCGCACACCAGATTTCAAATGTAGTAACTCATTGGTACATTTTGCAGTATGAATTACAATTAAAAGGTGCTATACTATATAAGAGAGTCCAATGGTTTGATGAAATTCATTTTAAACATGTCGCAATGCAATAGAGAAGAACATGGTGCAGTTAATACCAGTAAGTACAGCACTGCACTAGGTGTTACAAAGGACTGTGGGCTGACTCGTAGGGTTGTTGAGGAGGAGGGAAAATACGCACAAACATTCACACACACAGTACAGCTGTTGAATGTACATCATTTTTGTTTTTCTGAATAGAGAGGCTCAGTGAGTCATTGCTGACCTGACCTGCGATCTTTCAAGTCAACATGGAGTGCATCACAAATAGTATTGGTCTGTGCTACAATAAAGTGGGCCAGTAACCACGGGTAACTGGAACACCAACGTTGGCTTTTCAAAGTGGTGTTAAGAGCCTTGAAACAGCCTGGGTCTCAGACATCTCAAATTCATCACATCACTCCACATATTTTTCTAACCTGCTTGATTGCTCAGTTTTATAATGGCATGCATTTTAGATTAATTCTAGTAAAGCATATGAAATGGGTTTGATTGCTAGCTGACAGGTTGACAAAACCTGTTCCTGACAATAGTCTCCCTGAACAAACATACCCCATGGATCAGGGCTGTTCAACTTCAGTAGCAGTGGGCCAAATAGGAAAATCACCGGGGATTTGAGGGCCACACAGAATATTTATCAATTAACGGTTAAAAATACCTTCAACAAAGGTAATGCATTTATGATATGTAATAAACTGGTCACACACACATCCTCTTTCTTTCACTTTAATCTAATTATAATCAGTTCCACACAGCCATCTCTACATACAAAAAATGTATAAAAGCTATTGAGGCCTTGATATAGAAGTGCAAAAGTGGTATCTTAAAAAAACAAGAAACAAAAAAAGGAGATGATGTTGAAAACAAGATGAATATAGCACAGTATTCATAGTAAAACAGCGACAATGTGATTAACTATTAATGGGCCCTCTCATGAAACTATCAAAAACAATTCCAAGCAGAAATAAGGTGGTTACAGAAGGTCCATACTAAATGCAGGAGGAACATAGTCGAACAGGATCCATTAGACTAAAAGTAAGAAGGACAACATTTCCAAGCAGAGTGGCTGTGGATCAGGTGTAGAGCCAGCGTTTGTTATTGGAAGATTGCTGGTTTAATTCCCCTGGTCTGCATGTTGCAGTGTCCTTGGGCAAGATACTGAACCCCAAACTGCTCCTGATGTGCTGGTCGGCACCTTGCATGGCAGCTGCCGCCATCAGTGTATGAATGTATGTATGAATTACTGTAAGTCGCTTTGGACAAAAGCGTCTGCTAAATCCACTTCATGCTCTGGTATACACAGCTGGCCCATGTGGGAACAGTCAGTTCATACATCCACAGCGACAGACATGACCTCTGGTTTTCCAAAAGCTTCCCAACATCCTTTGCCAGTAGCACCACTCTACGAAGAATCGACATGTCTGAGAGAGGCATTTATTTGTAATGGACAGAGTGACACTTTCCTTAACTTTTTCATCAACAACCATTTAATCACTGACCGCAAGTATGCAATCTTCAGCGGTTTCCGAGTCAGTGAATGGCCTTTTCTGTCTGGTTAGTTGTCCAGGCAACATGCAGAGATACTATCATGGCTCTTTCTTGTTCTGTGCAAAAGCGACCAAGGGCATGCTGACTCCTTTGAAAAGATGCTAACAGTCCCTGTATTTTTTTTCTCCGTTCATTCGAGTCCTCGGGAAAACTGGCAGAAGATGAACCTGCCAGGTCTGATTGAGGCAACATTGACATTCAACAGCTTTAGCTTATGCATCTCAAAGTATTTGAGAAACATCTACCGGAGTTCTATTTTTCATATGATGCAGTCTTGGGGGCCAAAGAACATTTTCAAAAGCGCTGTATCCTGACATTGATACTTAGAAACTACATAGTTTTCCTCTTATTGTCTGCACCCCACCAGTGTAAGTAAGTAGTATATAGTCATCTTGAAATATAACACAACACATTTATAAAATGCTACAGAACTCATTATCTCATGTTCCCCAAACTTCCAGCTTTGTTGCTCACATTGCTCAGGTAACGCTGGACACTGTGCAATCACTTATAGGGCTTTTCACGCTGCATATTCTTAGCCCAGGGCTGTCCTTGGTCCTGAGCTAAGAACTGACCCTAGGATAACTTTTCATACACAATTAGTTAACCCAGGATTTAATGTCTGTTGGAACTCACAGCTAGACAGCTGCTTGGCTTCTCTGTGTCCTTTAGCCCTGTTTCTCACTGGCACCTCTTAGACCTTTGTTCAGTTTGATTTTCAGGGGATTGCCCCAAAAACTCAGGGCTAACCCGAAACATGCCAATGTTAGCCTGGTGCTTTTCACACACTTGTAAGTGTGTCAGCACAACACAAACTTCTTCAGAATTGGCTCCTGTTATACTTACAGTATATATATACTTTAATAATACCCAGATTTTTTTCCCACAGTCACTAACTTTACATCTTGTATCCTTGTACGTACATGTGAGTATGTTACATACTTTACTGGTACACTGGTAGTACAAAAAAATTACACTGTAAATTGTTAAGACTTATGCGCCACGTATGTTGCAGTTGATCATCTAAAGTGTTGCCCCAAATTGTGTGAATCAATATACTGTACACATAATGTACAAAGCATCAATAGTTTCCAAGTTATAGGTGATGAACGACTGAATCGGTCAATTGCCAGCAACTCCCAAAACAACATGACTGTCGCAGCGTACCAGCAACCTTTGTCGTACGCTCGGGGTTTGATTAGGTTCAGGCAAAAAAGTGCTTGGTTATGTTTTGAAAAACACTGTGGTTTAGCTTAAGACATCTGTTACTTGTGCAGCTTCAGCTACAAATGTGCCTTGATAACGAAAGTAACTCATCGTGTTATGTACATGACGCAGTTAGTAACTCACCGTAACTTCTTTTCCACACCGGACATGAAGAGCAATCTCACTTTTCTCTCTTAATGCTACTTCACCTGACTTCCTCCTTTGAAGCCGTAATGATTACTACAACCACTAGACGTTGCTTAACAGGCACTAAAGAATTGAGTACTGAATCAATATCATTCCAGAGAGTAGTAGTAAGTAAATTGACAAGAATAAATGCCATACAATTACAACCTGCACATGCAGTGGTCATGGATCAGTACAACAGTTTAAACAACCTCTACTTAATAATACAATGTTTTATAATGAAAAAAATAGTGAACTTACTCCATTACTGAGCAGCTCATTGCCTTGATTGCTGTAACGCACAACTCAATCATTTCTCTTACTGTCTCATTATTGACTGTTCTCTGCAGTGTTTGTTCTTCAACACTCTAATTTCACACTAATAACACACAGTGTTTGCCAATAATAATTGATTCATCAGGGGCTCCCAGCAGTGGATCTGGCCCTTTTAAGATAATCCTGCCTGGATCCTGCTAGCCCCTATATCTCTTAAATAAACAGCTATATAAACTCTGTTTTAATTTCAATATGTGTATGACTCATTCGATACAGTTAAACATTCTGATATCCACTTCATCAGGGCTGAAATACAGTCATGATTCCTTTAAAAACAAATTCCCTAATCTACCATAATAATCACAATAAAAATTAAACCGTCATGACCCGTCAGGAATAACTTCCGTTTTTTAATTGATTGGAAAGAAATGAACCTAAAAATAACTGATTATTCTCACCCTGTCGCTCCACAAGTGCTGAGTCCTCCTATGTTTACGCTCAGTCAACTTTCTGTATTTCTGACCCCAACCCAGGTTGTCTCACTTCTGCCTCTCAGCATAAGACCAGGCAATAAGAGCTCTGTACACTCAAATGGGTTCCAATTGATTAGCAAGTTGACACTTTGGGGATAATCTCTCTGAGTGAATGCAGCTCACATAATGCTGCAAATGAAGCTATTGTGGTATATTGATTTTCCCCCCCGTCTCATGTTACACAGACTTCTAGACACAGCCCTGGTTTATGGTGTAGTAATTGACCAGCAGCCGGTACAAAAGCTATGTTGGTCCCTGCGGAAATACTTTTTTTCTGCTTGCCTATCAGATGGATGCTTTTCCAGGTGATAACTTTGGTCTGGGTGTGTATCGACCCATTTGCGGATTGTTCAGTCCAATGAAAGAGCATTGCTTGTGTGGATGGTATATGATTGCTGGCTGATAGCTGACATCTCTTAACCATAGATGAGACCACCACACAGGTCGAGTATGGGTTGATGTTTAGTGACAAGATGTGTAGTTCTGCTGTATCAATTTTGATCCTTGTGTGCTGTATCATAGTCAACTGGACTACTGAACAACAAAGTAAACTATGATTTTGTTGTGTGTGACATCTATTGCATGTCAGTCTGTTCTCCTCTGAGGCTCTTCCTGAGGTTTCTTCCATTTTCTTTTTTTTCTCCTGTGTTGAAAGGTTTATTTTTTCTCAATACGCCAAGTTTTTCCGCACTCTAATCGAGAGTCTAAGGACGGAGGATGTCGTTCACTGTATAGATTGTAAAGCCCACTGAGGCAATGTGATTGTGATTTTGGCCTATATAAATAAAACTGATTTCATGTGATAAGCCCGTCCTCATCGGAAAAACTATGACATGGGTTGACGATTAATGCCTTTGTGTGGCTAAAATATCTCAACACATGGTCCATGTCACAGTGCCATATGAATGAGTCCTAAAACCTTGAAATAAATTAGCACTTTTGCACTACCGTTTCCCTCGTACAAAGTCAGTAGGTTTATTAAACTGCTTTCTGCTAAATGCCTGAAATAAAGTAATTGGTTAATACAAGTTCATATTTTGATGAAAAAAGTCAGTAATGGGGAGACTGGGTAGGGCTGTAACACTTTCTCCTTCAGCACTGATAATTCATTGATTATTTTGGCTATTGTTGTCAAACTTTCATACAAAGTCCCCACATTTTCATGCCTATTCAAAACTGATGCCACATCATGCGCTATGCTTCAAAATGAGGTTTACTGAAATGACACCACATTTGTGTGGTTGAAACTTGTGATGCAAGTCAAACTGAAAGATGTGCTGAAAAGCACATCTCTTTCACAGTGAGAGTGTGCCAGCTCCTGTAGGAGGAGAGGGGATCCCCACACTCTCTCCACTTGATGAGCGGTGGCAGATCCCATGTGCTTTTGCGGCTGATCTGACTGACTTGCCCTTCTCTGAGTTTCACTCGTTTCCGGCCTTGACAATCACCATGTGGGATCAGGTAGGAAGTGTGTGTACTGAAATGACCATGTGACTCCTATATTATTCCTGATTCGTGAAAATGGTGGTGTTACACCTCGACCACACCCAGTGTCCCCTACCCCTGGTTTTTAGAAAGCATTAACATGGCTTACAGCCAGTTGCTAACAAGTGTCTGAATGAGACTACATAGGTTGTTGGGGACATTAGACATCATCATGTCAACACGTAGACTCATCTACTCACTAGTACGTCTTTACAGGTGCCTTTCAATAGTAAGTTATTCTAACTCTAAATTTACTTGTACATTGATAGATACATACCGATACATGGTAGAGTGTATAGTACAGTTTTGTAAGACTCTTAGTGGTGGTGATGTCATGACCACAGTGTGGTTCATTTACAGCCTAACTTTAGTTTTTTACCTCTGGTGATTGCATTCACGCTTCCTAAGTCAAAAAAAGTGGTGATGGCTTTCTGATGGGGGCACCAGGGTGATGCTAACTTCTTGGTTTGGTTAAAATATATCCTTACTGCCGCACCCTATAGTGCTACTTTTGTTTTGCTTGTTCAGTCTGTTTCTTTAGTATGGAAGGGTGTAATGAATACAGCAACCTCTAGGGGCCTGACACAAGGCTGTAGACTTCCAGCCGTTGGTCTTTTAACAAGTCCTTGTTAACTTTCTCCCCCGAGTGAATTCCTGGCACCATTATAAAGGCCAGTCCATTACTCAATTACACTTCTAATGAGATTGGGTCTTCCAAGGGCCTAGGGAAGAATGTGAATAACAATGAGGAGTCAATCACAAGTTTCATTGTTGAACAAACAAACAAACAAAGTTCACTTTAATCTGTTGATGCAAGAGGTCCACATCATACCCAGAATGCATTGCAATCTCCCCTAATGTCATTGTTAAACATTGTCTTTGTCAGAGTAGTTTTAATCATCAGCTAGTACTCTCATGCTGATCGCAGGTCAAGTATGTTGGTTTTCACCCACTGCTCTCTGCAGGAAACCACCAGATTCACACCGCAAGAAGCCACTTGGTGACATATGGTGTTGCTCATTATCAAGTGTGAGGGGAAGTGATGGAGGTCAAGTTGAACAATTACTAAAAGAACCACCTTGCTTATTATCCTCCAATCAATTAGAGCGTGATCCTTTCACAGCTGATATTAATCACTGATTTCATTAAGAGATTGGATTGGACGCATTCAGTGATTGTTAAAAGCGAATGTACCCATCATACCATGACACATATCACATTTAATAATTCTATCCCTGCACTAAAGCTGGGGCCCGTCTCTTTTACCTCTTTTGCATGTTGAGTGCAATACCTTCCTCATAAAACATTTTATTTTTATATATACACTGCTCAAAAACACTGAGGGAACACTTCAATCACACATCAGATCTTGATGAACGAATTATTCAAGTTGAAAGTATTTACTGATGTACATTGTGTAATTTGTTGGGAACCAAATAATAATAAATAACAAAGGTCAATGGAAATCAAAATCATCAACCCACTGAGGGCTGGATTAAAAAACACACCGAAAAAAGTAAAACATTTAAATCACAAGCTGATACAATCTCCGTGATTCTTATCATGACAACTCATAATGTGACACAATGTGACTCATGCACCACACATAACGTCCCATAGGTGCTCAATTGGATTTCGGTCAGGGGAACTAGAGGGCCAGTCAATGGTATCAATGCCTTCATCCTCCAGGAACTGCCTACACACTCAGGCCACTGTAAGCCGGGCATTGTCCTGCACCAGGAGGAACCCAGGGCCCACTGCACCAGTGTCAGGTCTGACAATCACTCTGAGGATTTCATCCCGGTACCTTACTGCAGTCTGGGTATCATTGGCTATGACATGGAGGTCTGTGCGACCCTCCGAGGATATGCCTCCACAGGCCATCACTGACCCACTGCCAAAGCGATCATGCTGGATGATGTTTCAGGGAGCATAACGTTCACCACGGTGTCTCCAGACCAACAGAGCTGAAGATAGCTAAAAACCTATTGCCATGGATAAATGCTATATCATGCGGTTATCTGAGGCCTTGCCACTATAAGTGAAACCTTTCACATACAAGTAGTCATGTGATCCATTATTTATGTGAAAAAGTTGACTGTAGTGGAGTTGATCTATCACAAGCTGTGTTTACTTGGACCCCAATATTCCCCTAATAAATATAATAATAGCCCAATCAGAATAAAAATGCCTCATGTAGCCTCCTCAATCAGAAGAGACTGATTCAATCTGACGTGATCTGAATGAAATTTCAATCAGATGAAGAGGAGTGCTGCAAACCTTTGATAATGTGGATAGAAATTAAAATAATAATGTAAATGCTTAATCTAACCATTTCTCGTTGGAATAAATCTATTATGGCTAAAATGTTATTAGCATGCAGAGCAAATCAATACATTTCAATAAAGTTGGGGGAAAAAAAATCTTACTCTTCTTCTGTTATACCTAGGTATATGGTCATACCTGTTATTGAATGTCAAAAAAGCTATGTTCTTTATTTATCATCCATGTAAGAAATTAAGTTGGAATTTCTAATCAGAATGATTTTAATCAGATTGAAGAAATATTGTCAGTGCAACCACCTCTATTGTGTGTTTTCTTTTTTTTTTTTACTGCTGTAGCATTACGGTAACTTGATGGCATTCGGTTCCAACATTCCCATGTTCACCATCTCACAGAAATGCTAATCAGACAGACCAAATACACACATACAGAGGCTTTTTTAATTATGTGGGGAAAAATGGCTAAATGTATTAAAAAACTTGTGCCGATTTTGAAAAAGCATCCAGCTCAAGAGCCTTTTCCAAGAGTTGGAGTTTCAAATTGAATTTGAATACGAGCTCCTATGGCAATCACACCTTGTGAAGACGTGACGTATTGTCCTGAAATTTCAGAAAGGACAACGAAAACAAGGCGTATCAGAACACAAATGAAGTCAGTGGGAGGCAGGGGTTCAAAGAAGCATTCTAATTGAAACAGATGCAGGACAAAGACTCTTTGTGGCTGTGCATGCCTGATTAGTCTTCATTTACAGAGAAATCACTTTGATGTCTGAACTCTGTGGGAGGCAATCGGTGCATCACCAACCATGAGTTGACTTTTATAACAGCTCCAACACCCCCGTCTCTCCTCAACACGCAGCTCATTTCAATTGTTCATATTTCCACATGGATAATGAGGGCTTCACCCCAACAATGGCAACATCACCACTGAGGCTGAAAGAGGCATTACTGATGTGAGCTCTGGACGCGTCTGCTGAGGAGACACATCTCGTTGCCTTTCCTTCACAACCATGAGCTCACGCAAATACAGTTGACAAAAAACTCATTAGTGCCACCTTAATGCACCTGTGGAGGAGCATGAGGAACCTTTTTTTGTTGTCACAGTAAAAAGAGACAAGCAGAGGAACACCAAGATATTACACAGCACTTTAATATAATCAAATATTGTTAAAAGCCTCCACTCAGACTTTAAGTACCACTGTTCATCTGAAGCATTTAGAAGTAATACATTAGTGCTCTGAGTACATCAGAGAACCTTGTTTGTTGTTTGTTCAACAATTTTTCTGCAGCCTGCTGCTTCACTTTATGTCCTCCTGGATATTAAACTGCCTGTTGGGTTTGGTGGATTCCAGCATGAGTTCATACAGTTGGCCTATCTGATCCCCCTGGAAGTCGTGGAGTTTCCCCTCTGAAAGGTCGGTCCCGAACTTGACTGTGCTGAGTTGCTCCCCTGCTGACTCCAGCACCTGAGCCTGCAGGGTGTCCTTGTAGTTCTGCAGGGAGGAAGAGGAATAGCAGAAGTGTTTAGCACCTGGTCTTTCATTAAAAAACGTCAAACAGTGTGACGTGCAAATATGGTTCAAGTTGGATATTCAGTTAAATGTAATAACAAAAATGTAATTGAAACTTTAGTTTTAAAAAAGTAAAGTTTTTTTTAAAGCCTGTCATATCTTCTTCCTCTTTGCCAAAGCTCCACTGTTGTCATACATGAATCCCACAAACAACGTGCTGCTGCCCCAAATACTCATTAGAGCAGCAAATGTGGGTTAATCCAAAAACAAATGTATAAAACTATAGGTAACTAACAGCTTCGTCCTTCCTCTTTATTCACACTGAACCATTCAGCTCGCAGTCATGTCTCTGGGCTTGGGAGAGTGGACAGTCACAGTGACTGCAGGGAGGGCTGCCACTCTACACACACCAAGCCTAAACGTCTTGGCTTTGGCAAGCCGCCGTTTGCCACCGGGCTGCTCATGGAGGGGCAGCATGCCTTTCGGTTATCCAGCTTTTATCCTTTTTCTGGCCCAGAGACACTCTGCATTTGAACAGCAGTTTCCAGGGGAGAAGTATAACCCAAGAAGTGCAACGGCCTGTAGGTAAGGTAGGACAGCTGGACCATTCACCGTCCATGTTGCCGAGACGTCCAGCTGCATCACCGGGGAGGTGCCTGCCAGGCTACTGCATTGGGAATGCACCTATGTTGAGACTGCGCGGTAGGTACATTATCGATTCAATGCATAAGCATAAATAAACCCTTACAAGGTTGGATGTAAATCCTCCGACTCAGGCCACTAGCAAATAAGTAGCTGTGCGCCGTAAATAAAGGGCTCAACAGCGCGCTCATCTGGCAAAGCAGGGAGAGGTATGAGGAGAAACGTCTAAAATAAAAAAATAAAAAGTTATTTATTTAGTAATTTTGTATCGAGTGTTGCACCGTGTACCTCATGATGGTTGCTGTACTTGCAGTCATTTCATGCAGCTTGTTTTTATGAGTGCTTTTTTTCAGAAGTGGAAGTTACTCGTTTACTTGAGGGACATGCTTTTTTGTTCCATTTATTATTGCAGTTTTGCATAATAAAGCTTCGAATACCACAGCGCTATGTGAAACATGTCCTAGTAATACAGTTAAGAGTACAGTAAAACCTGCCATACAGTTGCCATACCAGTGTATCACCTTTTTTAAAAGTATTTATATTGAAACTTGAAGAAAAACAAATACAATTTAATAAATACCGTTACTGTCTGTGCTTCAAATTATACTGTGATATAAATTTTAGGTCCTGCAATGAGCTGGCGACTCATTCAGGGTTGTAACCCTGGCCTCCGCCCAACGAGTCACTGGGATAGGCTCCAGTAATCCCCCTGAAAAAGGGGGACTATAACATCACCGCGACCCCGAGAGGGATAAAGCGGTCAAGAAAACGGAACGGAACGGAATAAATTTTAGGCCCGCCCAGCCCTAGGTGATACATGTGCGTTTAGTCCATTTTTGGCCCTTATATTGTAGCTGTTTTTCTCCTCGCAGAAAACATGCTTTCTAAAGCAAACTGAAACCATGATCCAAAAACTGTATGCAAGTATGTATGGAACCGTGGGGTAACTGTACCGTTGCATCCCTAAAACACAGAGAATATCTGGGGCCAAATGTATAAATGATAAATACATCAACATATTTACTAAATTTACAACTATTTTGAAGTGTACACTGCTTTCTGTTAAATGTTCATTCTCACTTCTAAACTTAATTGTAAATCATTCTTGAGTTTTGAATTTTAATCATTCTTTTCTTAACATTGGAACCTTTAGTTTCCTGTTAATGATCTTTTACGAGGTCTATAGATTAATCATCCCACTGAAGTTTGATAATGATGACTGAGATATTAACTTGATGATGGTTTACAGGTACATGTGATTAACTATTATTGTAGGCATTTTTTAATAGCCCCATCTGCCTGTCATCAGTAATGGCAGCTTTTCCATTGTTGCTGGAGAACCTTGCTGATTCAAATCTGTTAAAGGCACAGGATGATTGGGTCTCTAGGTCAGAAACAAAAAAGGACGCAAGTAGCAAGGAATGAAGGAAGTTTACGTCCTTATTGTTAAGCCACCATTACTGATGAAGATATACAAACATTACTCAAGCGGAAAATGTTCATGGATGTTTTAAGGTTTAATTCCCGTTATTTTTAGCTAAGTATATCCGAGTATGCAACACAAAATATACAACAAAGGTTTTTGTCGTTTTGAGACATTTTAATACACCCAGTTTTAGTTGTGAATGTACACAGGGTTTTATGCTGTTTGCCCTTCACAAAGCATCTTGCCTTTTTAGAACCCTGTCACTGTAAGCACATAACAAGCCATTTATCTTAGAGGCTATTTTCCTGCACATAATGTAATTATGTTGAACATTTGCCAAGGGGAAATATCCTCCCCCTGAGGCAGTAGGGGTTACAGCTTAAAGGAATACTCCAACACTTTGGCACACTTGTGTTTGTACTTTTTACTTAATCTTTGAAGGTCTTATTGGATAAGTCTATGTGAATGTGTGTCGTCTCAACCTTATTGTCTCTGGAGGCATAACATTACCAAGGGGTCTGCCACGTGATGTTGAGGCTTCTAGTACCATCGTCACTTTGGTTCTATCCTAAGAACTTCTGATGAAGTCTAAAAGGAACAAATTGCCATATTTTTCTGGGACAGTCACCTGAGTCATGCAGTCCCGTCATGGTTGGGTGATATCATTTTAATAGGTAATTCTGTTTGGATTGAACTTCTAGTTCATTTAAAATACATGTTTGTACTTTGTGAGGTCATACATTACTGTAATTCAGACAGAGGTAATTATGACAAGAATTTGATTATTTATAGCTAATGGTTATACACAAAGATGACCCAAATTGATTCATCCGATCACTATCACAACTGTTCTAAGCACATTTAAATAGATTCGCATTGGTAGAGATAAATTATATCCAAATCCAATCCCACCTTAACCTTAATGTGTTATGTTCTCAACCTGCTTGGGTTACAGCTCTGCTTTCCTTAATGAAAGCTGGGTTCTGTTGTCACACTTGTTCCGCTTGCAAATGTGATTGAACATGAATGTGTTACTGTGAAAATTGCATTGGGGTAACAGTGTGAGCAATGCTGAGATACTCTGATTGGCAAAATACAAGAATTCGCCTAACTGCAACACTAATGAGTCAATTTTGAATGTCCTATTCATCCTCTGTCTTGAGTTTGTGCTTCCTCACCCTGGATGGACATTTAGTTGCCTAACAACGTCTAACAGGGTAAAACATTATTCTACCTCATTTACCTCATATCCAGGATGACTTGACAAAACATAATTTTTCCATATAGCTAATTTGTGATTTGGGGTTATAAAACACATAATTCTTTATCTTTTCCTGTTCCTTACACTCCTCTCTGTCTCTTCGGGAGAGCTTGTTTGGCCCAATGGAGCCGATTTATTAGAAGCATTGAACTCCCATGGGTGCCTCTGATATAACTGGATTACACACCGAACACTCAGTGATGTAATCTCATTCTGAGTCCTGCTTCTTGTCTGTTCCCACTCCTCTGTATTTTTTGTAAGGGCAGAAGCAGTGGAAATTCACCTTGTCTCAAAAGAATGGACAGAAGAAGAATGGATGGAGGAAGACGGAAGATGGAGAAAAAAAAGGGGGCACAGGAAGTAGAGGAAGAGAGGGTGTGTGTTCTGAAAGTTCTCATTACAGACTAGAATTTGGTGTGTGGGAATTTGATTTTTATGTTGTCTATTAATGTGGTGTGTGACTGTAGCCTAACAGAGAACAACCTCTTTTGACAAAGCTAATAGAGATCCTAATGAAGTCCATGAAATGACATTACCTGAAAGAGTTAGTTAAAAAAATACACACGGAAAGTGATGCAGGCAACGTTCATGCCCCCTCTGTGGTTCTACATTTTTGAGTTTTACTTTCAGACTAGCTAGCTAGGTTCAGGAAAAGTTAATGATTTGGATTAAAATAGGGTCATTCCATGCTAAATCACCCAAAATTCAGAACTTTTCCCAGTTTATGTTCTGGATTTTCCTGAAAAAAATCATGTTGAAACTTCAAAAATCCTAAAGCTGTGCTCCAAATACATTTTATATTAAATTTTTTTAGGTTTGGGCCTCTGAGCTAAATTTCAGCATGTAGAACAAAAAAAAAGTCATACACGCTAATATTTCTTTGGACTGCCCTTATCTTTGATTACAGCACGCATTCACTGTGGCATAGTTTTGATAGGCGTATGCAATGTCACAACATTTATTTCCTGAACCACCAAACATCCTGGAAAGTTGCAAAGTTATATTTTTTGCTCTAAATTATATCATTAAATAATCGCCATCTGTAAGATGGACGCTGTCTGACTCTCTCACTTGGGTTACAAATTATGTTTTTTAATTTTTTACTGTTTGGACCTCGCTGGCTGCTACTCCAAATGCAGCTATTTAGTTAGCTGACAATCCAAACTAGAAATGGATTTTTTGGGCCTTAAACCAAGGTCCATTAAAACATAAAGCTATTAAAGCCCTTGCCATGACACTTTCTGTTGGCATTGGGCCACAGTCCAGTTTTGGTGTTTTACGCACTTATGTAATGTGGACTGCTTTGAATTTTTGTTGTTGTTGTTTGGCTAGATGATACAGCAATTAAGTAAAGACTGTATTATTATTTCTCTGTACATTTCCAAGCCAACCCAGTTATGAACGCTTCCCAGTGGTTTTAGTTTAACTAAGGTTCCCTACAAAATGTTTGTAAATATGACAAAAGCCACAATGCATACTGATATACAGTAGTGAAAAATAATGAAAGTGACTTCTCTTTGGCAGCTTTACAGCAACTGCAATGACAGAGACCTCTCAGGATTCCAGTTGCAATCACCATTACTTCATTAGAGAAATAACCTGCAGCTGGGTGATTTGCTGTCCCCCAGAAGTGAGTAATTGTGCTGGAAAACATTGGCTCTCCACCACAGCGACATAAAAAAAGACCTGGCACACGTTATGGTGAAGATTGTTTTGGGAACAAGAGGACATATTGCAAATATACTGATCTCCCATCAGGACATGAATCGAGGTGTGTCTTTTGTGGCTGGAGTCAGGCTTGTATTAATGACTGTTTAAAATCAAACAGTCACTGCGGCCTAACTCTCCCAGGTTACAACTAGCTTAAACATCAGATCCAATTAGGATACTAAAACATGATGATATATTTTGTCAAGGTGAAAAGCCGTCTCTATATCGAGGGATATCGGCACATAACAGAACCACGGCACTTTGTGTGGCAGCATTTTGGGTACCCGGTAAAAACAATAAACAGCGACAGAGTGACAGACAAGACAAAAACAATATGTAAGCACTGTTGTACACCTCGGCTAACACAACCTTTATGCAAAGACATGTACAGAAACATCACAGCTCTCTATTAATATCAACTGCACCTGTGAAGAAAGGACTCAATGATCAAAGACAACAGTGACGAATGCCTTTGCATCTCAACTGCAAGAGCCATGGCAATAACAAAAGACATCAGCATTTTCATCGCAGCTGATATGAGGCCATTTTCTGTGGTGGAAAATCTGTGACTCCTCCACACAATAGAACAGATGCACACCATCCCGTCACATTTTACTCACACAGCGGTCCCAAACCACTACAAAGATAGCAAACCTTTCCATGCCTGTTACCTTCGTTCCAAGCGAGCTCGTCTTTTCAACGGCAGGAAACATACATTGCCTGTAAAAAGTATTCCCCCTCTTGGATGTTTTCCCTTTTTATTGCTGTCCATCATAATTGGAATGATGGACAATATACAAAACTTATACAAAAATTACAAAACCAAAATTTACACAAAAAAAAACTAATGTGAAAGTGAAAATAGATTTCTACAAAGTAATGTAAATTAATCAAAAATGTATCATTAAAATAAGTGATTGTATAAGTATTCACCCCCTTTAAAGTGACTGACCTAATTCAACAGAGGTCCAGCCAATTGGTGCTAGTAGTTTGCAATTGTCAGAGTGCAGAGAATGTGTCTCAAATGACTGTAGTATAAAGACACCGGTGTCTGAAGGTCCAGTCTCTGGTTAATCAGTATTCCTGGCTACAATTACACCATGAAGACAAAAGAACACTCCAAGCAACTCTGTGAAAAGTGTAAGTCAGGGGATGGATGCAAAACATTTCCAAGTCACTGAACATCCCACAGACTTCAGTTAAATCCATCATTAAGAAATGGAAGGAATATGGCACTGCCTAGAGCAGACCGTTCCTGACAAACTGAGTGGCCGTGCAAGAAGAAGACTAGTGACGGAGGCCATCAAGACACTATGACTACTCTGAAGGAGACATTATTACTTAGTACCAAATTTATTCCACAGCAATAAAAGGGGAAGACATCCAACGGGGTGTATACTTTTTACAGGCACTGTCTGTATGTGATTTATGTAACAGTACCAGTTTGTTATATGCTACATAGGGTAACCCCAGGACACCTATCCAGTAGCTCCGTACATGTCGTGTTGTTTTTAATACTTTAAGTGTGTTTTTTTAAACTTTTAACAGAGTAGATTACACTAGCCGTGTATAACTTTATATATCCTATGGATACAAACTTTTACGGACAACATAGCGGTGGACATCTTGTTTATTCAAGGGAGAAGCTGCTTTCACTTCAAACAATGGGACGTGCCGGCATTTTCCACCACATACCTGAGGAGCTGAGGGGGAGGCACCGAGGCAGCAGAGCTGGAGCAAAGGTGAAGGCTAGGCTAGCGGCTAAGCGGTGGAAATACAAGCCCTCGGTCCCGTCGATATTGATGGGAAATGTGAACTGTCTGACCAACAAGACGGACGAGCTGGCTGCCCTTGTGAGGACGGACAGGACGCTCAGGGAGTGCAGTTTATTCTGCCTCTCCGAAACCTGGCTAACCCAGAACACCCCGGACGCTAAAGCGGATCTACCTGGCTTCACTACAGTGAGAGCGGACCGGGACTGTGGACGTAGCGGCAAAAGCAAAGGAGGGGGATTCGTACTGTTTATCAACAACAGATGGTGTAACCAGGGGCATGTTACGGTGAAGGAGATCGTGTGCAACAGAGACATTGAGTTGCTGGCGGTAGGTCTCAGACCGTACTACATGCCTAGAGAGTTCTCCCATGCCATTGCTATTGTTGTGTATGTTCCTCTGCGTGTGCACGCAGAGATCACGTGTGACGTCATACACTCCACCATCACGAGACTGCAAACACAACATCCAGACGCATTCATCGCCATCTCCGGGGATTTCAACCATGTGACACTGGACTCCACACTGCCAGACTTTCACCAGTTTGTAAGCTGCCCCACCAGGAAGAACAGGACATTAGACCTCCTGTCCACCAACGTGAGTGAAGCCTACACTGCCACTCCTCTGCCCCCACTGGGAAAGTCTGACCATAACCTGGTCCTGCTCACACCACAGTACAAACCACGGATTCAGAGACAGTCCACAACCAAACGCTCCTTCAGGAAATGGTCTCCTGAGGCAGCGGAGGCTCTGAGGGACTGCTTTGAATGTACTGACTGGAGCGTCCTGCAGGAAGCACATGGTGAGGACATTGAGGGGGTCACACACTGCACTACTGACTACCTGAACTTCTGTATGGACGTTGTGGTCCCCATCAAAACTGTATGCTGCTTCCCCAACAACAAGCCCTGGATCACCAGTAATGTCAAGGACATCCTGAACAGGAAGAAGAGGGCATTGAGGGATGGTGACAGAGACAAGCTGAAGCGCGTACAGGGGGAACTCAAGGTCCATCTGAGAGAGGCGAAGGAGGACTACAGAAGGAAGGTAGAACAGAAGCTGCAGCATAATAACATGAGG
>OMLP01036127.1:37621-60196 GCA_900302685.1 Spondyliosoma cantharus | reverse complement strand
ATACTCACCTCCATCGGCTGCTTACACACCTCCTTCGCTCCTCCCGTACCCCCGCCTCTACCCATCCCCTTTCTCCCCCCTTAAACTCCCTCACCCCGCCAACCTGCGTCCTCTACTCGCTTCCCTCTGCCCCCACCCTTTCCTTCCCCATCAGCCCCCTCATCCCTCCGCCTCATCGTCTGTGTGCTGACAGGTCGATGTCACAGTGGTGCTGACTTATGGGCTGTGAGGATTCTGCCCTGTCAGGAACGACTCTCTCCTCTTGGAATACAAATGCAAACACACACACGCACACACACACACACACACACCCGAGTCAGGTGCACACATGTAAGCACTCCCGCACATACCTGTTGGAGCTCGCCAGAATTCACACACACCAACATCACACACATGTTGCTTTTAATCCTCAGTAGTAAGAGGAAAGCTCTTACAACAGTCATGGAATGGACAGCAATGGAATTTAGATTGACTTCAACAAAGTACGAAAGTGTTTAAACCCAAATGATACTATCAGCAGCTGCAGATTATCACAGATCTTTAGAATATCTATATATAGAGTATGTTTAATTTCCCATAGTCTCTCCAGGAAGGAAACTCAAACATGGTGTTTTTAGCATTATAGCCATTTCATACAGTAGGTAAAATATTACAGATATCATCTTTAAAATTAAAATAATATGGAAGGATGAGCTCAGTAAGTCTGTGTATGTGTTGACCTGGCACAGCAGATTGTGGAGGCAAGTGACTTCCTTCTGCAGGTCTTTAGTCTGGATGACCAGCTGGTTGCAAACGGCCTGGGCCTCCTTCTTCGGGTCCAGCGAGAAGACAAGCTACATGGAGGACCACAGAGACACACACCAAGTTCTAGTTTCTAAATTCAGCTGCATAGCAGGTGAGATAAAAAGACATTAGCAGAGAGAGGAAGCATTAAGGTCCCGGGCGTCATCCCTGTCTGGTGACAGGAAAGTACACAGGACACTGCTGGTATACAATCTGCACTTTGCAAAAACTATGAAAGAGGGTAAATAATTTCAGACTATTGCTTGTGCTCCACTCCACGAATTATACTTACTTTACTCCTGACACATTGTTACTAAATCACATGGTATAACTTATTCAACCAATGTATTACATCATCAAGTGCTTCTGCTGATCAAATGGCCACAAGCTTTAGTTGCATGAACTGGCGGCCAGTGCATCAACACCTGAGAGGTGAAGCCTAAACAAGTGCACCTCTATAGATGACATATACCTGAGAGGCTTGGCGGGGAAAACGGCTGATGACGTCCTGAATCGTCTCCGTCAGGTAGCAGCACTGCTGCCTCACACTTATCAGGAAGTTATGCAGCTCCTCACTCCTGCAAAATACACACAATATTTGAACACCTGCAATTTTCATTTATAGTTACAGTGCGAAGTGAGTATTAGTTAATGTATCGTTAATTTCTTCTCAAAATCATTTTTTTCCGATTTCAGATTCTCAAATGTGACGACCTTCTGTTTTTTGTGTTTTATATCACTGTTGATTAGTATCGTTGCGTTTCAGATTAATGAGTCAAGCAAAACAAGTCATTTGAAGGTGACAACATGGGCTCTCGGACCTTGTAATGGGTATTTTTCACAATTTCCTGATTTCTTATAATAAACAATTGATAGACAAATCTAAAAAGAATCCACAGATTAATTGACAATGGATATAATCATTAATAGGAGCACCCAGGTTTGGTAAATTAAACAAAAAATTCAGTAATTTCAGGTTTTTAAAATGAAATTATAATTTAAAACACACTATCTTGTGCAAAAATACACTGCAATTTGCAAAACCGGATGCACTGTTCACTAAGTTTTTTGTTGGAGCTTTAAAGCAAAGCTGTCAGTAGGTTTACCTTGTTATAAAGTGAGCCGAAAGGAGATGGCCACATAAAAAAAAAAACCAAGGCAAGACCTGCTGAAGATGCCCAGCAAGGACAGGGCAGACAGATTGATAGTTTGGACCAAACTTAGTGTTAACATTCTCCATGCATCCTGGAGACCACCTCGCCAAACTCTATAGAAAACTGAGCAGGTGGCAAAGCTTTCTCCCCACCTCCTCCTCATGCTAACCCATGCTGTCATCCCTCCCTGAAAACATCCACCTTAAATGATTAGTTATTTATATTCATCAACCTCTCTGTCCCTATCTTCCCATCCCCTGGTCCTGTGGGATATTGATAGCTCTTATCTTAATGGTACATTTCCCTTGGTGAGGGGACTGGCCAACCAGCCGTCCCGGCCCTCCTCACACTCTGTCAGAGGGGCGAGTAAACACTGTCAGTCAGCCTGTGCTGCACCTTCACCTCCCTTCTCCCGCCTGTTAGTTTATCTAGGGAGCAGAGAGTGATGATGGGCCCCCAGTGGGAAGATCGTTGAAGGTTTGTAGATGGAAAGGACGTTATGTTATGTGGGAATTCTGATAGAGGATGTATGTGTCCCACTGTGAGCTTAATTTATCCAGGGAAAGTCAATTGACTATCTGTTCCAGCAGCACTAAGCACCCTTGCTCAATGGTAGCTGCTGAGGAGAATGATGCACATTTACTTTCACTGCACACATTTCCCCTGGCAGAATCAGACTGATCTGTGCCACCAAACATGGTTGAATGTTTCATGAAAGTAAAACAATTACTCCAGGCAAAACTTTTTTACCTGTCGCTCCACCAGCCGCAGACATGTCAAGGACATTTTTTACTTCTTTAGTGTTTTTAATTTTTTGTGTGAAGCAAGAATCCTGAGGAGCTCTGAAGGAGGTCTGGCCCTGATCAAGCCTTCCATCTCCCTCATTAACCTTCGCCTCCCTATTGGATTGTCTCTCATCCGGCAGGCGAGGGCAGGTGAAGCTGCTGTAGCCCAGTTCTGCTGAGAATTCATGAAGTGATAGGGTGTGGTGCGATTGCTCTGTTTGGCCCCTGCCGCTGGTTCTCCTTTGCTCATTGCAAGCTCCCATTGCCTCTCACCTTACAAATCATTACAGCTCCGCTTAAACCATTAGGGTCTGACTCAGGACTCGGCTATGGAGATGGGGGAAGGGGGATACAGAGCTAGGACAGTGAGATGCTCATGGGGCTGATTGACGACTTCCAGTGGAGGAGGACAGACAGAGCATTACGAGGAGATGGAGGAGGGCTGGGTGTGGGTGTGTGTGAGTGTGAGTGTGAGTGTGAGTGTGTGTGTGTGTGTGTGTGTGTGTGTTCTACAACAGTCAACTTTGTTTCTGGCATAGAGCAGCATTTGTAGAGCTTATCAGACATTTCTAAAAGACTGAAAGAAACACAAAACACATTCAAATACTCTAAGGATTCCTGAACACCTTCTGACAGGTTTTCTGTCAGGATTCTCTTCTCAGTGCATGTACTGATTGCCACAGGCCTGCTGGGCATTAAGATGTGGTAACCTACCCACTGTCCACAGCTTCCAGTTTGCCAATCGTGTCCAAGTCCACTTTGTCCAGATGCATCTGCTGCATAGCACTCAGCACCTTCTGCTGAACGACCGGGTCTACGATACCAATCTGACAAATGGAAGAAAACTATTGGTCTTTCTTGTTGATTCAAATCTCTTCCCTTGCTACCATTAAGGCAGTACAGTATGATGGGCACAGACTGTTGAACTAAAGCCATTTTTATGTTTTTTCTCCCCACGTACTGGCAACTACAAAGACTCTTGATCGCTGATGAAACACATATACCACATGATACCAACAGTGTTATAACTGACCTTTCTACACGCTATGTAGATGTATTATTCGTAAAAAAAAAAAATCATGAAAATGTTATCAATGTGACCTTTAAGTTCTGTAGGCTATTATAAAATGACCAGAAATGTGAATATTTCTAATTTTTGGTCATTATTTAAAAAGAATAATAAAAAAATCCATCTGATGTAGTGGATGGACTCATTTAACATTTTTCTATTTCTTATGACAGATTTGATTAAGGTCTATTTACATTTAATGAAATATAGCAAATTAAAGAATAATCCAATACACTGCCAACACAGGGTACCAAATTCAATCTCTCACCACCTTCTTTCTACTCTTATGGCCTTAAACAGCTGCTACCCTCGTCTGTTTCTGGGTCACCCTGAAGGCTGGCAGCATGCAAAAGAGCTGACAGACAATCAGATGTTGCAGTGATCCTCTACCTTCTCCAGGTCTTCCTTCTCCATGGTCAACAGGTAGCTCCAGGTGATGTCATTTTCCTGTGCACATGTGTATGTGGAAAAAAAAGGAGAAAAAAAATCACTCAGCATTTACCAAATCAAAACTTCTACAGCTGCTCCTGATCCCACAATCTTAGACAGATGTACCTGCATGAGGCTTTGCCATACAGTGACACAATCTACCTGCACCCATCAAACAGACCTCATACATCAAATAGGGTCTAAAACTTGAGCTGACCCTTTTAATCATAATTCGGGCCAAGACAATCTAGTACACTAGGCCCATTATGAAGCACCAAGTAAAGTATGTAAACTAGCCATCTCATGACATGTTCCCAAGCATGTAAATGTCATTCTGTTAATGTTGCAGCTGTGCTCGTCACATTTGAGATCACTGTATTTCACCCATGGATCTAATACAAAGTGTAACAGCAGTTTATCTCAGCTCACTATCTTGGCATCAGTGAGATAACAGAACAGAAATCAGTCACATAAAAAGACAAAAATATACATATCTTAGGAAAAAATACATTGTAATTTTATTTCGGCATGCAATCGATACTTACAGTCATGATATCAGTGAGGTGGCCAAGATTGAGGCCGTGCAGGAGGAGCTCAAGTTCATCAAGCTTCGTCACACTGAGGAGGGAAGAGAGTTCACCTTCACTATTGACTTATCCAACATTATGATATCAGCTGGGACTAGAGCTGCCTAAACTGTATGAACAAAGGCTTCCTGAGTAGTGCAGGTTCGTAAAAACAAAACAAAACAAACTCTGGTTTAAGACCTCGCAGCAGCAACAATCTACCCTACTCAACGGTCTTTGAGCAATTAAATACACCTTCTCCAGGCCAGTGTTTCTGAATTGAACCTTTGGCCTCCCTGTAGATATGTAAGAAAAAATAAGGAAACACTTTTATTTTTCTATTTGAGGATCAAGTGGGTGCAACTGAAGTGTCACTGAGTTCAGACACATCAGAGTAACCACAGTGTATACGTAGCTTCAGTTTGACTGTTGACATGCAGAGCTTGTTACTTGTTTTTTAATGTCTTTTTATCTGACATGAGATAAATACAGCTAAAATGTTTACAAGCTGTAATGCCTGGTGTCAGACATGCTAGACTACAATTTGTTTTTTGGCTGATGATAATTTCCCAGCTGTGTCTGAGTGGACTAAATACTCATGCAAGAGGTTTATTATTGTTTATGTCTGGATGAACAACGGTTCAACAACACCTGCTGCACAGGCACCGATTCACAGAACTTCCAACAGAGGGCGACAAGGACACAGGCTGCAGTGACTGATGGGATGTCGCTTTGACAACAGAAGAGTAGACTGTTTGAATTCACTGATGGCTTACAAGCTATTCTCCGTGTTATTATTCTCAATATTCTCTCTGCTGTTCTGCTCTTGATTCACTTGTGTTACGTTCATACTTGGTCACTGAGGTACAGCATTACAGATACACTTCAGCATTTAAAACATTAAATAGACATCTGACTTTTGTGTTTTTTGTCTAATGTCAACTAGGGTGCCCCAAGACTACCAAAGAAGCTGTAGTGGAAACAGGCTGCAGCATGACAGAGATCAGTGCAACTTCTTTGTTGTGCTGCTCTTAGCTCCGGTGCTGAATCTTGGCAATGCCACCTAAAGTATTTTTTAAACCAAAATGGAGGAATTTAAAACTGAACCATGACGCGCACTTCTTAATTTCTAACTGTGTGAAAAAGTGATGTTTTCATATCAAAGATAATAATGAAAACAAGTCTCAGGTTGTCTCACCTTTCCTTTGAAGATGGTGGTTCAGAGTTTGTCTTGAAGAACTTGGTGAGGGTCTCCTCCATGGAGTTGAAGGCTTTGGCAGTTGAGATGTGAGATGAAGAAGCCAAGATCCTGCCTATCTATGAACAGAACACAAGGTGAATTAGCAGTTGTGCTAGAGAGTCGGAAATGTCTTATTAGGTCAGAACACCACAAGTACTTATGTCACTAATGTCAAAATGGGCTACGTTTCTTGAAACTGAAAAATACCTTGAATGGCCATAACATTTCTTACTCAAATAAAGTATGAATTCATTTTCAACTTACCAACTTATTAAGCGTTACTGCAAGATTCGTCTTTTTATTGAATCAATTTAATGAAAATACCAAACTGCATGTATGCAGGGTCTGAAATACATCATAAAGAGAACTCCAGGTACCTGAGTGTGTTTGAAGATTACAGACAGGTCAGCAGGGCTCTTGCCTTTGTTGGTCCTTATGGTTTTGTCTGCTCCAAGCTGAAGGAGCTTTAGCACTGCCTCATCTCTGCCATACTGCACTGCTATAGACAAAGCCTGAGAGAAAATATCAGTCCTACTCATCATATGCAAAGTCAAATATAAAAGACGTCATCTAAATGTTTAAAAAAAATTGTACTTTGTGACTTCTGTGCCACAGCATGCACATCTTGACTGATGGGACTTGCTAAGATATAAAAAACATCAACTGTGACACACCGTATATCCATTGCAATCCTGGCTATTTATTTCTGCCCCATGAGAGACCAGCAGGTTGATGACTTTACTGTAGCCGTCCCTTGCTGCCAGCATCAAGCAGGTCATTTGAGACCTGTAAAGGCCAAACAACAAAAGCACAGACAGGGTGATGATAACAGACAACAAAAGGGAAGCTAATGAAGAGAAAACAAAACAGAAGAGAAAAATGGCAAGGAAAGAAAAGGAGAAGAGGGGGTGACAAGATGGTAGAGTAGAGGAATGGGGCGAGATGACTGTTGACCACATAGTATATGAAAAGTATTTTAAAGAAAAGAACAAAAGGTAAAACAAAGAGATTAATGGTGAAAAGAAGACATCAGAGGAGAGGTGATCAAAGAAGACAGGAGTGATAGTGAGGGTGCAGAGAAACCACTAGGGGGAAGCAGAAAACAGATTAAAGGTAGTAATTGTAAGTAATTTACTTTGACACCACTAGTGTACAAAAAAAACGGTTCATTCACCATGACACGCCACAATACAGAGCGTCAGAACTTGAATGCAGCCAAAACGTCATTCTGGGCTAAACTTAATGCACTCACATATTTTGACTGCAGAATGGAAACGTTGAGTATTTGATGCCACCTGTAGGCTTGAAATTATGCTCTAAGACGGTTAGAAGCTTCAAGTAGAGCTGAAACGAATAACAAAAAAATCTGGTGGTCGATCTAGAGAAACGTAATCCTTGATTATTTTGATAATTGAGTGATTGATTAAATCCAATCATTCTTCTATCTTGTCCAACGTGGAGAACTGTTACCTTTCTTTGTCTTACATCACAGTAAACTAATTATCTTCGGGTTTTGGATTATACAGACTTGTTTTGTCAACCAGAACAATTTTATCACATCACCTTGAACTTTAGGGAATTGTGATTAATCATTTTTTAAATTTTTTGTATTTTCTGACCAGGAATGACTCGAGGAATGTGACAACGACCACGCGGCCCAGCTCCAATCTAGTCGAGTAACCATGGGACATGCTGGCATGTCTCTGATTTTGGATTTCCTCTTGGTAATTATCACTATTCACATTTTTTCTGTAAGCAAACCACAAGTGCCCTTGTATCCATTGCTAAAAATGGGATACTTTGTGATGGTGTTAAGGTCAGTGGAATCCTGTAACCACACAAATGTTTCATTACGTGCCCTTTCGACAGTCAACAATTGCTGTTGTGAGAAAAACTTTGACCTCTCTGACCAGTCATTGCTCTGTAGAATTCATGTGTTTGCTTTTATGAGAACAAGTGCTGCATATAAATTACCTGTGTTGTTCTGCATTTTAGCACCAATGACACAAGCACAGTGCGTGAGAAAAATACATCCATCTACAGAGCTGGGAAAGTCTGGTGGCAATTCATCACTTCCCACAATACTTCAACAGGAAACTGTGTGCATGTTAGAGAGTTTGGGTGAGAGAGCAACATGGCACAGAGGGATAGAGCAGCAATTAAAGAGACAATCCATAATTCACATGTAAACAAAAGGGTAACCCATCACTCTCAACTTGATTGACAGCTATGAAATCCAAGGTGATAATTTCTGCTAGAGTAAAAGGTTTATCTACATCAATATTTCTTCTAAACATTTGAAGAAAAAAAGTTTTTTTTTTTATAGACAAGCTTTAAAATTTTGACCTCACAAAATGCATATTTTTCAAGATTCAAAAACTGAAGTCCAAAAAAATAACTGAATGAGCCGCGTGCCATCCAGATCCATTAAATAGTCGTGAAAAGCCCAGAAGCCAAACATAAATGCCATATACAGCAGTGCCTTTTTTGCTTTGTCACTCTGAGCTGAGATGTACTGATGTCATCTGCTTTAATACGTTGGCAATAAAATATTGATTTTTGTACCAGTAAATGATCTTGACCTGAAAATGCTCCCAGACAGAGGAGATGTTTGTCAAACAGGTGTGAATCTGTGAGTAACGCCCAACAGTACGCACAGCTAGATCAACCATTAACAAATTCCAAGAAATCAAAAGTTAATGATCTATGTAAACTCAAACAAATTGCATGTACAACAACTTCTTTACTCACAGTCCCCTAGGCCCAACAATCAGTCAGTTCCAGGGTATTGGTAGCGTCATCCATTTCTGCTTTCACATCCTGTGCTACTGTATTTTCCCAAGGCTGGTTTTGTTGTGAGACAGGTACCAAGGTCACTCACAGACTGTTCAAATGTGTTTTATGTGTGTGTGTCCTTCAGACTGTGAGATCTGGCCAGTCCCCAACAGACAACTGATCGATATGCAGACAATTCAGAGTAAACATTGTTCCTGGCATGACAGCAAGAAGAATGACTTCCAGAAATACCTGCCTCACAGAAACAAGGAAAAAACATGGCTTCCACAAAGTAAATCCTAAAAAGAACTATAATGACTACATCTCACTATGAATCTCTATGTTAATTTGGCATTGCGTCTTTCATCATCTTGTGATGACTATATTTTTGACCATACTTGGAACAGATGTAAAGCTAGGGAGGATATCCCGATTGGAGCTAAGTGAGCACACATTGTGGTAGCGACCAGTCAATCACAAGGTAGGCATGAGCTGGCTGGCAATTGAGACCATAAACTCAAAGGAAAATGTTTACTGAGGAAATCAATCAAGTGACAAGTAGGGTCATTTTCTCATTAACATGTCATCTTTTTAAAACCTGTGAAGTAGCCCCCTGCTGGACATTAGAAAGAAATGGTGTCACCAGAAATGTGTCATCAGTAAAACCATTGCTTTCCTATGGTACCGTACACCAGGCATGCACTCCTCTCTTGCAATACGCATCACGTTTTTGTAGCTGTTCTTAGATGCGTATTGAAGTTAAAATATTTTGCTGAAATCTCAGCACCAAATTCAAAGTCACACATTTGATCCACAGGCATACTGTGTTTTGCCCGACATGCTTTTCCAAGGCATTGCATGAACAGAATGCCCGTATAGCAAAAAGTCTCAGTGTGATTGGGGCCTCAGGGCCTGCTGCATTGCCTCAGTCCATATTTTACACAGTCGATGGTCTGTATCATGCAGGTCCTGACTCAGTGTTGCCATTACTTTTTCCAAAAAGTAAAAAAGCTGCTACACAAAATATTTGACATTTAGCTGGTGGTAAAACAATGTAGATAAGGTAGAGCTGCTTTGTCAACTGTATTAATGGGGACTGTTGCCCTTATTATTTAAAATGGGGGCCTCTTCAAATTTCACAACAGATTATGGAAGTCTTAACTGGAATTAAATTCTCCCCAAAATGAAAATTCAATTATTATCCCAAACGTTCAGGATCTCTGGGTCCCCAGCTACTTCTGGAGCGTCATAGTAAAAACAGTCTCTCTGGAACAACTAAAGTGTTTTGTGTACACCAAAACATCAGTGGATTTGATATTAATATTAATGTTTTGGTAAACCCATCATTTAAGGAGAGAAGGGCATTGTAACAAACGCAGGTCACAGAGGAGCGGACACACACACACCTTCCAAATCTCAGAACACACCATGCCACTTTAATTTTTGATTTGTTGACCTAAATCCTGTTGAGAGGCAAATTTGTAGCCAAGAAGTAAAATTATTTGCAACGTATACCTAAAATCAAAAGTATGGGAGCCAAAAAGATGCCTCCAAATGATCCCTGTGCACATTCACAGACACATTGTGCAGTCTTGAGAAGCATGTTCAAGCCTTAAGGAAACTACGCTCAACTAAGATCAGTACAATGAAGGTGAAAAAAATGGGACACATGGAGCCAATGGACCCCACATCATGCTCCTGCAGGACTTTGAGAGACGACAGACTATGCTTGTTTATGCTATGACGGAGGGACGAACAGCTGGTGCTAATCATTGGTTTGATATTCAGACGTAAGAGGCGATGAGGAGGAAGAGGAGGTTTATCCTCTGCACCCACATAACCTCATACTCTGCTTTTGTACTGGATACTAAGAGGGTGTTGGCCCCTCCTCCTCACCACCTTCCCTCATTTACATCCTCCTGTGTCTTGTTACCTTTTTTAAATATTTTGTCTGGGAAGGAACCAATCAATTTTCTAACGGTACAGCGTGTCCATGTGTGTCAACAGGGGGTTTCAGGCGGTGTGTATCGTGCATGTAATGGCACACTGGCAATGACAGAGTGGCAGGGGATTAGGGAAAGCTAAACAAGAAAGCCACTGGGGGCCAAACTCTTGCTTTGACACGACAAAAATGCACAGATGGTAACAGTAAAAGTGTTTCAGGAATGACTTGCCTTCATTCTTTTTCACGAGATGGAATTTTTCCATGTTCTTTTTCTAACCAGGAAAGGGAACCAGATATTATATCCACTGTGTACAAGGGGTGATGGATGCCAAACTTTCCCAATCAAAAAGGTACTAATTCATGGAGTGAAATATTATATTCAGAATGCAAAAGAAACCTATTGTTTATCAGTCAACCTGGCTGCATCAGTGGGCACCATCAGTACGTCATGCAAATTAATTGCCAGTGTCTTTAAAGTATTTCTGGAGCATCACTCTTTCCTTATAGCCAATTAAGCAACACACACAAACATGGAGACTCACATGTGACTTCTTGTGAATACTATTCTGTGAGCTCTAATCACTAAAAAATGAATTTGATACAGATACCTTGAACAATACTTTCTTCTATCCAATTTTATGAAATCTGTTATAACAAAAGGTTACATTAACCATAGACATGTGCCCATCTCTCGGTGTAACCTTGTGTTTTTTCTGCATGCTTTCGAGACAGCCAATCGCCAGTACTATTAGATCTTGGCACAACAAGCATGCTGCGTGCTTATTGGCTCACTGAAGCTAGTGATCAATTCTTTAGGTATTGAATTTTTTATTGACAATTTTCAATAGTCAATTTAGTGAGTGCCACAAAAGTATCACAAAAGTATCGATACCCAGCCCTAAATTCAAGTGGACTGAATGAATGGATTATTCAATTTACTACTTACATGATGCTGATATTTTATGTCGAGTGTGATTTCGTATGAACATAAAGATCTGAAATGGAGCGTTTTCCCTAGATCTTCCTATTTTTTTTCCAAATGAAATTTCCAAATGCCCAAGGCTGGAAAGTGTTGCAGTACATTTAACTGCTTAATGCATGTCCTCAGGGTAAAACTCGCCAAAGTATGGTGCTTTATCCTATTAAAAACTAGTTTCTGAAGACAGATTTCAGTGACTTTAAAATGAGGACAGCTAGAATTTAAGGTTAAATTAATCTAATATCTAAATGAGACACAGGCTGTGTTGAAATGAAGAGGGTTGTAATTCTGTACAGATTGTTAGGGCCGAGACTGGTAGAGACCCTGGTGATACTACGAGCAAAGTTTCATGTTGTGTCGAGCCTTCTTAGTGTTTTTAAAAATAGTGTACCTAGCACTGAAAATGAGCTTGACCCAAAACGAAAATACGGTAAATCTTAACAGTGCCTCTTTCGAGTAATTATGCCTTTACACGAAGGTTTGACTCATATACATTCACAAAAAAAGCCTAGGTTGCATTTTGGTGAGAGTTTTGCTTTAAGGGGAAATTGGGACTTTTGAAAAAATGTAGCCTTGTTCTTTAACCTAGAGGCCAAGGCCGCCTCTGACCTACAAATGACCAAAACCATGCTTACTGGGTTGCAAGCTTGAAAGAAAAAAACTTCCAAATTCCTCCTGCCCACCCCTTACACTCTGTGTGTTTGTTTGTCTGTCTGTCTGATACCCGTCCGTACATGCACATGCCATAACAGGACATTCCAAACAAAACACACAAATATATACAAACTGTATGGAGCTCTGTGGTGCATAATGCTACCACATGGCAGCCAAACATAACGAGAACCATCAAAGGAAATTTGATTCAGCACCTCTCTTGTTTTCTCCCTGCTCAAGTCAAGTCTACAGTGTTTTTATTTGGCTTACATCAATACGGGTGTGACAGTGCGTATTGTGCTGAAAATCCTATAAACATTTCGGCCTGAGTCACATCTGCACCAACCCTCCTCCTCACCTGTCCACCATGTTTGGATCAGCATTTCTGGATAGCAAAAGCTCCACACAGCGAGCAATTTTATCTTCACTTGCAGAAGCTGTAATGCTGGCCATGAGCACCGTCAAATGATCTGTGGAAGAACATCGCCAAAAAACTCAATTAAAATTCAGTTTTTAATTCAGCCAGCACTTAGTTAAGCATCAATTAATGAAAATTCTATTAAAAAAAATACATAAAATTAATAAGCTGGCACTATTCTATGTGGCCACGAAGAGAGAAAACATTTAAATGATTCACTTTTGGGGCTAAAAAGACGATTTTCTTTATTGTCGGGAGTTTATGTTCTGTAATGTTGACTGACTTGGTAAAAAACTTTACATCACGAGCACAACGTTACAGAGAGGAGAGGGGGAAAAGAACAGAGAGAACTGGAGTCTCTTGTGAGTGTCGAGTTCAGACTCTAAACTAGCACATCAGAACAAAACCCTGGGAAGCAGCAGCCTGAGGTAATCCGCTATCCCTGCTAACTAGTCGCATGGTGATTGCTCTCTCCATCTACACCTGACAAATACTGGTTCAGTCAGTTTGCATAAAATCACACCGGTTTAAGCGTCAACACCAGACCGGACCAGCAAAACTGGAAACCATCATAACCGTAGTGAATGGTTAATAGTAAGTGATGGTTAAATGTGATGATGTAATTTGGTCAACTACAAAACCATCCGCTAGTGTATGTCCTTGTTTGTTGATAGGGAAATTTGTTTCCCCTTGTTATTCACTGTCCAATTTCATGTTTGTTTTGAAGAATGATGTAGTTTGGCTACTGTACTTACCTCATGTAAATAAATAAAATAAGTATAACATGCTCAGTATTGGTAATCATCAGTAAACAAAGCAGTAGAAGAAAGAGGAGTAGCTTTTTTCATCACCATTAAGTCATACATCATACTGTAATAAGGTTAAAAAAAATCTGGATGTTAACCTGGTGATGGAGATGGATAGCCGTTTATCTGGCATCAGGAAATGTGGCGGCCTTCATGGGAGTGAGTGAGTTCAGAGGAGTTGTCTCCTTATCTTATCCTGATAAGACTGGTCTGAGACCCATGGCAATGCACTCAATTCCTGTTTTGTTCCGCCAATGCCCGAGTCCCCAACCTGTGTGTATCACAGTATGTATCTAAGTGTGTATTTGTGTGTGTGCATGCATACCTTGGCCTCTACATCTGTATGTGGGTTCCTGCGTCTTTGCGGCTGTGCATGTTTAGCTCCATATCTGTGTGCAAGTGTGTGTGTGTGTGTGTGTGTGTTTAGATTATGTGTGTGTGGGTGTAAACCAGACAGCCTGGTTTGCGTCTAGAAAGGACTGGAGTAAATAAATCTGGGGCCTGAGAATTGGTGAGCGGGTATGATAGCAGCATGGCGACCGTTATCAATCACTCATGCATTCCTCCGCTCAGCCTCGCTGCTTTGACAAACAGCATCAGGACGTGACCACACGTCATCCCCCTGTTTAATTGCTTCCTTCACCTGCCTCAAGCATCAGATGCTGAGGCCATGTGAAATCAGTCACACAGAGTTAAACTGGACATTCTGGACTGAGAATTAATTGACATCAGATATCAACAGCATGACTTGCACTGTGGTTCCAAATGTGGGTCTGGGGACATCTAGGAGCTACAGGAGGTAGCTAATGTATCCCCAGGAAAATGAACATTGCAGACGTTTGTTTTAACTAGTTATTTAAACCTTACCTTATTAGTCACGGGAAGAGTCCCATCCTGAAGGACCAAGATGAACTCACACACTCCAACTGTATGTCTACTGTGCATATAATTTATTGTGGCTGCTGCTATGCATAATGTGGACATTTTGAGGAAGTACACAAACTTTTGTCAGCTGTAAATTGCTGATACATGTGAAGATAAATGCGGAACTTGCGGAACATATCCATCATGGAAACAGGACAAGCATAGTGGCTCCCTTGCCTCCCTTAAAGGTCTCATGTCTTCTTGTCAGCATGCTGTGACTTGTGTTTCTAGCCAAAGTGGCTAGAAACACTTATTTTGCTAACCTGATTGGCAGCCAAGGCCATAATCCCAGAGTACTTTTTAAAACTATTTATTCTGTCACTCGACCTGCACCCAGCCAGGCTCCTGACCCCTCCCCAGAGAAATGTGAAGAAATTCTTCTTCATTTTGTAAATAAGATCGTGCAGATCCGACAACAGTTTGGCACCATTCTTAGATAAGCTGACACAGACTCACACCTCCACTTTCCTTTAACTAATTTTAACGAAATCTCCTTGTCCTCCCTGGAGTGCATAGTTGCAGCATCGAGTTCTTCCACCTGCCTCTCAGATTGCTTGCTCACTTAGTTTTTAAAATCTGTTTCAGACGGTTGGCCCTGATGGTTTAGCCATTGTTAACCTCTCTCTGTCCACTGGCACTTTTCCATCCTGTTTTAAACATGCCCTGGCCTATCCACTTTTAAAAAGCCCACTTTGGATGCCTCAGTTTTTAATAATTTTAAACCGATCTCAAAGTTGCCATTTTTATCAAAGGTTTTAGAAAAAAAGTCATCTCTACACAGCTGATTGCCTTTTTAGACAACAATGACTTGTTTGAGAAGTTCCAATCAGGCTTTCGCTCCCAGCACAGTACTGATAGACTGCTCTTATCAAGGTCACAATTGACTTGTTGCTTGCGGCCGACTCGGGGCTCTGTTCAATTGACTTGATCTCAGCTCAGCCTTTGATACGGTGGACCATCATACTCTAATTAGCCGTCTGGAACACCTTATTGGCATCAGTGGTGTGGCGCTTGAGTGCTTCAAGTCTTATTTATCAAACAGGTCCTTCTCGGTGTCTCTTGGTGATGCCTGTTCCTCTCATGCTCCCCTTTTTTGTGGGGTCCCCCAGGGGTCAATTTTGGGGCCCCTCCTTTTTCATTTACATATTACTCCTGGAGAGAATCATTCAAAGGCACAACATTAATTTTCATTTATATGCGGATGACACCCAGTTATATGTACCATTGAAACCTGGTTATTCAGATGTTTCCCATATTGTCACATGCCTGACAGATATAAAAACATGGATATACAACAACTTTCTCCAGTTAAATGAATCAAAAACAGAGGTTATCCTTTTCTCCCCATCTAGCTCCAGCACCTGGATTCCCGACAGTCTCCCGTCTGCCCTTGGTATCCAGAAAGAGGCTCGCAATCTTGGTGTCTTGTTTGACTCAGCGCTATCTTTTGACTCACTGGTAACCAAGGTAGTGCAATCCTGTTTTGTGCATCTGAGACAGCTAACAAGAATCCGTTCTTTCCTCTCTTCCACTGACCTGTAGAAGGTTGTCCATGCTTTTATCTCTTCAAGACTAGACTACTGTAATGCCCTGTACTCTGGGATCAGCAAGGGAAACATCCGTAGACTGCAATTTATTCAAAATGCTGCCAGACTTTTAGCAGGTAAAGAGAAGTGACCACATCTCTCCAACCCTTGCAGCTCTCCACTGGCTGCCTGTGAGTTTTAGAATTGTTTTAAAGATTTTACTACTTGCCTATATCCGTGACCTGCTTTTACCCTACGAGCCTGAATGCTGCCTGAGATCCGCCGGCACAGCTTTGCTTATGGTCCCGAGGTCCCGTCTCATCACAAAAGGTGACCAGGCCTTTGCTGTCCATGCTCCACAGCTGTGGAACTCCCTGCCCGGCGATCTCAGGCAGGCAAGCTCAGTGGCTTCTTTTAAATCTCTTCTAAAGACTCACTTTTATCGATTGGCCTTCTCTTAATTTTGTTTTATTATCGCTGTATGAATACTTTGTTGAGGATGTGTGATTTTTAAGTCCAATTCTATTTCTCTTGGTGGTTTTATTATGTTGTTGTCAGGCAATTGTATTTGTTATGTTTTATTTCTGTTGTACAGCACCTTTAACTCGTTTTTGAAAGGTGCAATATAAATAAAGTTATTATTATTATCATCATGGATTTGCAGTGTTTTGTACTAAATTACTAATATTTAGACAAAATACAAACTTTCCTCCTTGCCTTACTTATCTAAATGAAGCCACTGTAAATACAGAAGTACACAGCAGAAAGTGAGTTCAGTACAAGCTGTTTTTATTTCATTTTGTAATACTAAAAAAAAGGTAGAGAGGTGTTAATGCAGGTGTGGCTGATTACTGTCATAATCCATAAATCTGGTGAATATTTTTTTTCTTAGGGAATCATTCCTCTTTTGACTGAGTTGACATAATTTTTGTCTCTACCAATATGATATTGTGCATTACTAATCTCATTCTTTCTGCAAAATGTTTCTGCGGGGATCTGTAACTGCAGGATTCATGGTTTAACATGTGTATAACTGCAGACTTCTTAACATGGAAGATTTCTTCCCCCATGCTTATTTTACCCAGACTGACCTTGATCCAACAGATGCCTTCAATTTCTCTTGCTTTGAGATGAGGGTGCAGTGTGCACAAACTAAAAACAACTCAAAGGATCAGTGGTGTGTTTCTGCAAGAGTTCCGCGTCATCACCATTAAGTAATGTCAGATGAAGCGTATTGTTGCAGCGGCCCGATTGGTCCCCTGGTCTTTGGCTGTATCAGGTGAGGAAATTGAAAAAACGTGCCAGAGGCAAGGATAGCTCAGCACCAACACAACAGGGACTGTCGGGAGGATTAGGTATGGATGTTTGATATCCAAGCATGGAAGGAAGGCAGCAATGTAATGGTGTTGCCTAATAAAACTATCTGCCCCAGTTTTTTCTTCTGAAAGATAGTGGGTAAGGGATTAATGTTGCCTACCCTTGAATATCATGATCTAAAATAGAATGAATTTCAATAATTTCTGCTTTTATCTGTGCTTTTAGAGGAACGAACAAGGTAGATGGTTCAACCCTTTTACAACTTTCGCAATTTTTGGCTGTTTTGTTTACAGTTACATCTCTTATGATCTGCCTTTTCCAAATCGATTGACTGTGTTAAAAAAAGTGTCTTTCTTATACAGTGGCTGGGCGAGCTAGGCGAGTTACACTACATCCTCTCAGAATTAGAGCCTGATAGAATTAGACTGATACATTGATCAGCTGATATTGGCTCATATATCAGATATGTATTGGAGATATAACGGTATAGATTAGGTGTTGTCCGACAGAGCTGACAAGAAAACTCTTTTAAAACCGAACATAATACAAACAAAGATGTTTCTATGGGAAATGTCCTCTTATGTTTAGCATTTTTGAGCAGCTGTGTCACTTAGGACAATAAATGCTGAATGCACCTGTATTCATACAGTGCTTTTCTAGTCTAATGGCCACTCAAAGCTCTTTATGACACTTTCAACATTTTCAACACATTCAACCATTCACATTCATGGTGAATGGCACAGGCTGCCATGCAAGGTGTGTACCTGCTCATCAGGAGCAATACAGAGCTCCTATCAAAAGCTCCCCGTGATGTTTCTAAGCTCAGCTATTCATATACACTAACACACTGATGGAACAGCAATAACAAGGAATTAGGAGTTCAGTATCTTGTCTTCAACATACTAAGTATCAAACCACAGACGACCTGCTCTACCTCCAACCTCCTACCCCAAAATATAAACAAGTTTATTGTTAAACTTTTTAAATATCCTGCCTCCATGCATATCATTGTCATAGCTTACCAACTTGCTCAATTAGGGACACTGAAAAACAAAGGCTGTGCATCCACATGCTGTAAGAAATAAGCCTAATGTTCCTGATTTCTCTCTATGACACACATCTCACTCACCCTCTTAATGTAGTGAATTCTGAGTGACACCTTGACAACCTAACATGGCATATGGGGAAAGTATTGATGAAAGTGCGATTATACTACAAAGTAAACTAACAACTACAAGCAATGGACAGCTTGTCTTTACTCACACAAAAAGACTACCATCTGCAGGTAGTTACCATTTATGAATGTGGTCATTTTTAGGCCTTTTCATATTACATACATTTTCCCCATTTTAAGGCTAGATTTCCTAAATACCTCCATGACCTGAGTGGAAATGAGGACTGGTTAGATAAGACAACCTTCAACTCAAACAAAGTGATTGATATGAGTCTGACCTTTACTGAAGTTGGCACTTGCCCCTCTGTCCAACAGCAATTTGGCCAGGTCGTAATTAGCCACATTGACAGCACACATCAGAGGAGTCCATTCAAAGCCAAGCCTGGTCTCCACGTCCAAGCCTGTCCACACCAAAAGGTTCAAATTAAGTCAGGCAATGAAATGATTACAAGATGAGCATATCTGTGCCTAATGCCCTCCAGCTCACACACATACATATGCATACAAAATAACATCCTGTCTTTTGTTTTCCCTATCCCAATTGATTTCTGAAAATCAATTTCTGGCAAAACTGTTTTCATTTGGGTGAGAAATCACTACCAGCCGCTTGACAAATGTTGGTAAATGTTTTAACTGTGACTGGTAAGTTTGTCTGCCCTCCACCAATTCATCCATTCGGATATCCTTAGCCACCATGTTGACCTATATGTTTCATACAAAAAGTCACTTATAAGAGAACGGGCCTCTTGCAAAAACAGTGATGCTTATCTTAAACTTTTTCAAGTCAGATTCAAAAAAGTCTCAACTGTAGAAACTTGTCATAAATTGATCAATTCAGCCTGATGACTCCAGCAAAAGTTAAATTAGCATCATCTTTTAATCCATGGAAATGGTAAAAACACTACTCACATATGAATAATTGCCTAAAGGGGAAATTAAATTAGGTGCCAAAGTGTCATACAGAAAGCGAAGCACTTGCCATTATCCAACAGCTGTTGAACTGTCCCAACGTCTCCTCTACTGATGGCTCTTTTGATTATCGACACATCATCTTCTGCATGTGGTGCAGCAGCATCCAGATCCTATGACAAGACCCAGACAAAAAAACACAAACAATCCAAGAGAGAAATGAGAAAGACAATCAAAAAGAAACAAAATCCAAACTAGCAGCTCCAAAATAAGAATCGCAGATGAAATATTATGCTGAACAAAATTGTATAATAAAAGAAAATTTATACCAAAAATCATCAGAAATAATTCCTCGACTGATAAGACTGATGGCAATTCATCGTTTTAATCTGAAGTCTATTTTTCTGATATCCAATTAATCAACTGATCATTTGAGCTCCAAATTAGTTACTTTAGTAGGTAAATGAACCTGCATGTGTGCAACAACATCAATTGAAATTCTGAGGAGAAAGCAATCATCTTCCAAAGATTCAACATATACTTTTTTACATTTACTTTTCTGTTTACTTGCACACAGCTTGCACAATTAGTTTGGATTATTTCCAGCTGTGGCGCTGTTGATCAGCACCTATTTCCTTCCTTCCTGGGAAAATAGTGTCCCAAATAAAGCATACTGAGAATTTCGTTTATCAACTTACATTTAGTATATTGAATTGAAGTGGGACACAGCATAGGCAGATAAGTCAGCAGTAAAGCAATAATTCACAAATGTTTAAGTGTATTAATGCTTGTTAACTGGCTAACATAGCTCCAAATTCGTCTTTGTTCAGTTTCAAATGGAAACCTGAAATATTGCAGTTAAATAAGATTAATTCTTTAGTAATTTCAAAGCAATAACTAATAACTTCATCAAGCCACTTGGACCTTTAGACAAAAGACTTATGGGTGTTACAAATGCACTTGAACATGCGCTCTACTTCAAGTTTACCATTCTCACCATTTTCAATACAATTTTATAAGTTATAAGTATGTTAAGTTATATACATTAAACTACTTGCTCATAAATTGTTTGTGAGCATACGTTCGTCACAAAACAGGCAATAGTGAGACAGAGTTTTAGCTTGCTAGCTGCCTAAAAATAGAATTGATGCTAACGTTAGCTAACTTCGCTGCTGCTAGCTAGCGTTGTCTCCCAGTTTTAGCTAGTAGCATAAAACGGTTTGTGAAAAAAAGGACATAATTAATGTAACCTTGACGCAAGGAGTCTTTTTATCCGAAAGCCCAACATCCCACTCGTCACAGCTGCCTCCGCTTTCATCTCCAGCTGGGTAGGCGTAATCCATGAAGCTCCCCATAACACTATTCAGCCATTAACTAGTGACAAGCTAACAGACAGGTGTCAAGTCACCGAAGGGTGTCTGAGGACGCCCGGGGGTGGGCGGAGTCTGTAGCCTGCCCGACCACCCTCGGTTTATGCTAATTTTTTGGTGGTTTTGCGATTTTTTTTTTGCATGGTTCGGCCAAATATTAATATTAGCTATTTTGTTAAAGCTAACAAGACTAGACTAAAATCTTTTCAGACATAGATATGAATTTTAAACTGTGGCAAATGCTAGCTAACATTAGCTAATAAACTGTTGTTGCTAGACAGCTAGCTAATTTAACTGGCTATTAGCCTGCTTGCTAAATCACACCACTGCCGAGGTATGGACTAATAAATTGGTGTTTAAGGCCTGCTGTAAATGTTTTAATTCCAGCCAGATAATTAGCATCAGCATTAATCTTATTATTCAGTTAGTTCAAATCATGTGTGACACTTTGAGTGCTTTTGTCTCTCTTGTTCTAAAAGGAAATGGAAGGGGAAGGCAGGCTTCTACAGTTTATTTAGAGGTTGGTGCTGGCAGGTGAGTGACTTAGGTGCTGTTTTGATTTATTAGATATAAAACATTTTAAAATAAGCTACTAATGGGTTTGTTTTGTCATAATGGTTTTGACCTAAATACATTGTAGTATTTTAAGGCATATATTTGTGCCTGATCAGAACTTCTGATGGCTGTGATTGTTCACAGATGCATGTTTTTCATTGCAGCTTACCTTATTCATAGTAGTAAATGGAGTTTTGGCGAATTGTATCTTACAGGCCTTTAATGATCTCGAATAAGTGCATGAAATTTGACGTAGTTTATAATCGGCATGCTATTATGATACAATTGTAAACGATGAATCAATTTGTATTGATGATCATGTTTGGTTCTTCAGTAAGAAGGTACTTGGATATGTGTGTGTAACTAACTGACCTCCTGAGATGTCAAGTATTTGGGCTGAAATCTTATCCGGCTGCAAAGATGGTAAATGTCCACCAGAGGTCAAACTTTCCTCTAGGAAAAGGAACAAATAACCTTGGCTCCCCTCAGACAGAAGGACTCAAAAGTTCAGCACATTTGCAAGCAGCCAAAAGGCTGACTTTGTGTTACGCTCCTCATCCATCAGCTCCCTTACAAAGCTTAGGCTCAGCTTTATTCTCTCAGAGGAAGGAGGAAAGAGAGACAGGATTCTTTGATGGACTCATTTAATCCCTCAATGGTCATTTCAACAACAAATTGGACATGTTTGATATTCTGATGAATGTTGCACTACATATCAGTTTAACAATATTTAATCTTATTTTGCAGTGAGGATTACCTCCCCTTGATTTTTGTGTGTGTCTGCAATTAAACTGGTTGAGTCGCAGTCGGGCATGTTCAGTGTCACAAAGTACATCAGTGTGACTTCCTGTCTCACGTGTCCACCTGAAAACTGAAGTGAAACTCGTTCTCTTGAAAACTGTTCTGCTTCTTACTATTGGTTTAATATATAGTACTCGTAGATATTCTCCCATTGTGCAGTGACTATTTCTGATACAAAAATCTGATTTGGATTATTACATTACCTGTCAGCAGTACATGTATATTTTTTTTATATTTTGGGTATACAGCTGGGACGGGACTGTGTAACTCTGTAAAACTGCAACAATTAATCAATTAGTTGTCAAATCTCAAATTATTAATTGATTTTTAGATTATTTTTAAAGAAAAGTGTCACAGTTCTCTGATTCCAGCTTCATATAATATATATACTACACT
>OMLP01036127.1:7276-37601 GCA_900302685.1 Spondyliosoma cantharus | reverse complement strand
ATATACTATATAATATATATACCAGAACATATTCATATATTATGTGAATATGTTCTGGTTCCTTTACTCCTCTATGACAGTAAACTGTACATCTTTGGGTTGTGGACAAAACAAGACATCTGAGAAAGACATTTGGAAAGTGCTGATGGACATTTTTCTCACCAAACAACTGATCCATTCATCGAGAAAATAATAACAGATTAACAGATCAGCCGTATACTATAGCACAGTCTCTCGAGCCAGAAAGCCCTCCTGCTTCACAGTCAAACAACTGATTGTAACTGGGACCAATTTGATCTTAATACATATTTCTTCCAACAGATTTACAGCGCCTAGCTCCTGCCTCACAGTAACTTAAGTTCTGGCAGTGAAAGATGAGACACGCTTTGTGCGTTGAGATATTCAGGAGCCTAATTCTACCCACATCTTCACATTTTATCTCTGTTCCCTTATGGAATGTCTGGAGGTTTTGATCCTCCCTCTCCTGAAACTGTCTGTAACCTGAAACTGATAAAAAAAAAAACAGTTTCAAGTTGATTTAGATATGTCCAGAACTGTTTCTGCTTCTTTGTGAATGATAGTGTTGCAGCTGACTGGAGTGAAATAAAAAGCCTCAGTTGAGCTCGGCATTCAGTTGACTTGCAGAAGCTTCTGGGACGAGTTTAAAGATTATAGGCTCTGATGTGTTTATCTGGTCATTAATAATGACGTATGAAGCTGTAGAAGATCTGTATGAGAGACAAAGTCCATTGTTTTTGCTCTTTTAGTCAGTTTTCACACACTCATTCATGTTAACATATGGGTGAATTTCATGTTTTACTCTACACATATGGGGCATAATTATTGCTTCAGATCCCTTGGCACTTGTTTTAGCCAAATACCACAAGCTTTTACAAATGTACAAGTTACCAAAGGTTTTTCAAGCTCCACATCAAACATCAGCTTGGAAAGAAAATACTTGTTTCGGCACAGTTATTTGAGAATTGTACACTTCCCTAAAGAGGAAGGGGATACAATATGAGATTAAGTTGTGGAAGTTTTAGGAATCATTATTTATCGAGGTGTATTTATCACAGCATGTTAAAAAAAACCATGTTGACTTCTGTAAATCAAAAGGCGACAGACAGGCTGAGGAGAATTTGTTGAAGAAATTGGATTTCCTCTCCATGAAATCAAAATGTAGAGTGATTCCATCTAGACTCCTGGGCTCACATTGTTCCACGCAGTGCGTTGTCTTGCACACGGATCAATATCTGTCTGCTGAAGTGGCTTCAGCTGGCTTCAACTCTTCAGCTTGTTGCCACAATATGCAACCCGAGGCTCATCGGCGTGGAAATGACGTGTGTCTCCGCACGTTTTGGCGAGCCCATAAAGGATGGACTGTCCTCTCAGTGTCGCATTGAAGGAGAGCGCAAGACAGCAGGAGCACACAGAGCGAGTGGGGCCGGATAACGACACCAGTTTTGGGGGAGGAAGATAACAGAGCAGTGATATCATATTTACCGTCCGGAGCACAAAGTGGAGGATCAACCAGGCGAGCACCCTTCTGTTAGTGTGTGTGTGTGCGTGTGTGTGTGTGTGTGTGTGGGAACGGAGCCACCCAGGGGACACACAGATGTGAGCGACGCGCACGGAAACGACTCCTCAGGTGCAGAGAAACCAAACTGGCGGCGCACTTAGGATGCAGAAGTCACCAGTGGAAGATGCAAACTTCTTATCCAAATTTTTCTTCTGGTAAGACGTGTTTTCGTTCGCATCCTTCAATGTGAGTTAATCTGGAGCTGTCTCTCTGGGTGGCAAGGTGCAGCTCCTCTTGTTTCCTCGCCGTCGCCACATCATGTTGGAGAGGTGAAAGCTTGATATTGCCAATAATCAATAAGTGCTCCACTTGCTTCAGTCGGCGGCCTAATTATTGTGTCCCAAGCATGTTTGGAGGTTCCGAAAGAGCTGCGATGTTAAACTTTGAGTTTGTTTTGTGGAGAAATTAAAACCTTAGAAATAACTGTGATGGTGTTCCGAAGTGTTGTCACACCGCCAGGGACCGTCTGCATGTCATGTTTATCAGAATATATGGAGGTTAGGATAATATTTCACTCAGAAAGTGGCAGCGAGACGGAGGTTGTTGCGTGCGTAAAATGCGCATCTGAGAGTTAAAAAATGTCTAAAGTGTGAGTTGCGCTTCGATGAGGTATGTTCTAGAAAAGCTCCATCAGGTGGGTGTAGTAGACGATCTTTGATGGGTCTGTGGAGCATGGTAAGACTTGTAAACGACCTTACTAACTATTAAAAGTGAACAGTTTGGATTGAAAGTGCGACTAGAGTGACCTTTTTTTTTTTAGAATATTCCTGCGCTGTCCATCATATTTGAGGCATCTGAATCACTCAAAAATGGCATGAGGACGTAAAAAGGACGTATGCACTAATATTTCCTCTTTCCTCACACTAATGGGACATCCCAAAGAAAGAGGCAGACGCAAAAAGTGAGATGATGTAAACCCTGTCACAGTCTTTCTTTAAACGATTAAGTCACAGGGACTAACAAACATCCGACTCCCCTCTCTGTCATTAGCGTGACTGTGAAACCTCATGGATTACTTATATTACAGCTCACACTAGCTCACACTCCATCACAGACCTTTATGACAAAGGCTTATCCTCTTTTGTATATTCAGCTAATTGTGAAATGTATTTTTGATCATGTTTATACTGTAAGCACACTGTTTTTTAGTAGTAGACCGATATATCGGTCAGCAGAGTTCTACTGGCTGATATTGGCCAATCACAGATACATTAGTATCTGCATACTTGTTGGCCAATGTGTGTTTTTGTTTTTGACATAACATAATGCAGAAAATGCTGCTTGGGAAAATGTACAGCTGTTAAGTTTTTAGTGAAGTTCACTGTTCTAGCACACTTGATTACCACATTTGAGGGATGTGTGCTTATGTATATTATAAAAGAATATCGTCCGACATCTCTCTAGAAAGAAAGGCGATACATTCCTGGTAGTTCAGTGCACTTTGAATACTTCGATACAAATAGATTTTTAAACCAATTTTTGGACTGTTTCTGTCCTAGATGATACCCAATAATCCGTCTAATCTGTGTGTTTTTTGAATGTTTTTTCTTTTTTTTTGTGCAGGTGGACGTCACCGCTGCTGAGGAAGGGCTTCAAAAAGAAGCTGCAGCTGTCAGATGTTTATAAGGCTCCTTCTTTTGATCTGGCAGACAACCTCTCTGAGAGACTCGAAAGGTTTGTGCAGTCAGTCCACCTGACTCAAGCCTCTTTTCTTTTTCTCTTTTAATTTTTTTTTTTTTACTTCCTAACACACTGACTGATAATTGTCATGCTGCAGCCCAGGCTCATTAAGAGATTGGGGCTGTGGGAGAGCAGATCGGTAGCAGATTTCTCCTGTACTGCCACCGCTGTCAGGTCAATATACCTTGCAATATACTATATGCTATATGCCATCGTTAAAGTTGAATATGTAAGAACTATCCACCTGTCAAAATTGTACACCAAACAAATACGGGGCAGCTTATCCCCAGATTAATCGCTTACTGCTACTAACTGAAGCTGCCGTGCGCTAGTTAGCTCAGTTACCTGTGCAGCTTGCTGTCTGGACTGGGAGCTTGGAGCACTGGGGAAGTGTTGGTGTTTACACCTCTTGCACAGGACCTTTGGGCCGGGATGGGAAGAGGCTAGCTGGTTAGCATGCTAACCTCAGTAGATATCTCTGCAACACAAAAACATAATTACATCAAAACTGTTATTTCAGTATCGTATGTTGATTATTTGAGTTATTTTTTGAATGTTTTGAACTAGAATTCCTACAATTCCAAACTGACTATCTATCTATCTATCTATCTATCTATCTATCTATCTATCTATCTATCTATCTACACATAATGATGATGAATATTTATAGACATATATTGCCTAAGTATGGAATCAACTGCAACCATCCAACTCATCATAAACACAGGTTTTAGGTACATCTACCCGTCACACCGTTAAATCTGATATGTACGTGACAAACCTGTGATGGTGGATAAATTCTTGGCAAAACTGCAAATGTCAAAGTCTGCACCCGTGATGTTTTTCATACTTGGCCTGCATGTGTTTACAGTCACCATCCTTCCCTCACAGTGAGCCTAAAATATGGGCTGGCATTTAAACGGGGCTAGACATAAACCAAACCTGTGTGGGCCAAACAAATAAGCAGGCACAGATGATGGACACGGTTAACTCTTCTCTCTACTTTCAGTTCATCTATCTCCTCTTCCTCTCTACACCTCTCAGGGTCTCTCTTCTCCCTCTTCACTCCCTTTTCTCAAATTAAATGATTAAGGGATTCGCTTGACTTGTTTTGGTCTTCATCATAAATGCAACTGTCAGTCTTTTTTCTCTCTGCTACTTTAACCACAAAGTTAATGGTACACCTCCTGTCCATCTCATTAAATCATTTTACTCTTCACAATGATCATTAAAGGATAAATTCATCCAAAAATTAAGCTGTAGTCGTTATCTGCTCAATCCCATGCTGATGGTAAGTTTTGTAGTCCACAAAACATTTCTGGATCTTCACAGCAAAACAGTGTTGCAGAATTCTCCTAAACAACTGAATGGGGACTTATTTTAAAATGTAAAAGAAAAGAAAAAACATCAAATGGCTCCATACAGCTCATCTGGCATCATCCAAGTCCCAGGAAGCCTCAATATTCCTCATTGATTTGAAATGACATTACTCGATGCACGGTCAAGCGCCTTTAGCTTAACAGCTGCAGGGAAGATTTCAGCTTTAAAAAGATTCTAAATACTGTCTTTTCAAATCAATTTGTGAACTCAGAAATGTCTTGTGGATGACAGACCTTCACCTGAATTTCAATCAGCATCGAGGTGACAAGGTAATGAGTACATTTTCAGATTTGGGTGGACTTGTCCTTTAAGAAGCTTGAAAGAAATCATGTAAATATAAAAACTTCAAGATTATGTTTCTGAAAGCCAGTCATGGCCATATATATGCTATATTTAATAATTGTATTGATAAACATGAATGTAATGTGTTATTCTCTTCCTGACTACTTCAAATGACACGTTTTGAAATTCAAAATGTATAAAAATGTAAACTCTTGTTCCTGAAATCTCTGAATACCCTGTCTTCTTTGTTGTCTTTTTTCCCATCATTACTTTTCTTCCATTTATTCCTTTTGCTTTTTTCCCCTCTCAAACCTTTCTTTTACTGCTCTTCTAGCACTGAGTAAATGCCACATCTTTGACACATTTATTTTACTAAAACCAGGAAGGAGTAGGATATTAACCCAAAGACTAATTAGCCATGCGTCTTCTTTCTTTTATTTTAATTTTTTTCACCATGCCTAACAACCACAGCAGTGTCCTGCATTGGTCTTACCTCTTGGTTACCCAGGGGCCCGCATCACGCTCAATGTTGCCAACAAGTCAGTTAATGTACGCGGGTGTTAAAAAGTCGACCTTTAGAAAGGGCCCGGTGCCCGCCGGGTGATGAATGAGCAGTGGTGGGTGATTTTGCTTTCATTATTCCGATCAGGCAAACAGCGAAGTCTTCTGGGAATGTGAACTTTACCTTCTATCACAGCATGCTGTGTACCCTCAGCCCCTTCATCACCCCATCAGATCAGTTCTGTTCACTGAGCTTTCTCGCATGAAAAGAACAGCTCATATTGCAGCTCACATTCCGAGCTATGTAGAATTATAAGTAAAGAAATGGAAAAAGTAGATTACAAATGGAGCACTTTAAGAATGCATTTCAAATTGAATTTTTAACAATGTTAATTAAGTGGGTGGTATTTTTATTTGAAAGATAGCTATCCAGATCTCTTGGTTTGATTACAGTTAACAAATAAAAGCCCAGATGAGAAGTTTGCGAGACTGCAACACCAACAGTTCTGCTAACTACATTTCCCATTAGTCTTGTTCTATCATCTAACAGCTCTATACTTGAGGAAGATAGATTTACATTTAGCAGACGCTTTTAGTCCAAAGCGACTTACAGTAATTCATAAGCTGGTGGCGGTGGCTGCCATGCAAATTGCCCACCAGCACATCGGGAGCAGTTTGGGGTTCAGTATCTTGCCCTAGGACACTTTGGCATGTAGACCAGGGGAATTGAACCAGCGACCTTCCGATAACAAGACGCTGGCTTACCCCTGAGCCACAGCCGCCCTACAATAAGTACATTTGTCACAAGAAAGAAATCACAACATGTCGCCGTCGATAAATGTGTTGGATGTATTTTCAGTGAATTTGGTCTTTATTTCAATCCCGTTTGCCATCACCAGAAACTCTGAAAGCCCTACTTCTGTTTGTTTTAGAGAAATAAAGACTGCTCCTTGATTTATACTGTAAAGCAATTTTGCAGATTTACCCAGAGTGGTAATCACAGTGGTAATTCAAAGATCTCTGTACAAGATGCACCAGTCAAGAGAGTGGTGAGAATGAAATAGAGAGAATGGTATACATCAATTTTATGCTATCCTTATGGTTCATGGTCATGGGCAAATGGTGGGTACACCCTGAGCAGTTCCACAGTTGTTTTAAGCTTTACACACTGTTAATTTAGATTTTCCAGGATTCACCTCTCCTGAACGGAAGGGCTGGAGCTTCTCTGTGTGCCTTAAAAACCCATCAGGTTTAAGCCCAGGAGCATCATGTTGCAAGTCTAATTTTCTAACCATTAAGAACCAATACTATGTCAACAATATTTCACAAGGTTTTGTGGAAGTCTGCTTTTCACCCTTTTTGTTTGGACTGATCAGTAATCACCTCTGTTCAAGGATGCACAAATCACTGGCAGCAGTTCTGCTTGTTTATAAGGCTTGGTAGAGCCCATTGTTGTTCAGCTTCAGGATATTAATACCTGTGACAGGTAAACACTTAATTCTCTGTCCTCTAACTCTGTTTATATGATTTTCATCCTATTGGTCCCCACTCCTTCCTTTATCTTTGTTCATCCACTTGTTCTTCCATCACTCTCCGTGAACTTGTCAGCCAAATCACCCTGGTTATAAATGACCCTCCGAGAACAATGCAGCTACTTACTGAAGCTGACACTGTTTGCCAGGGCAGCTGTGGGAAGTTAATCCAACAGGGTGGCAACAAGGACACCAAGCTTATAGTTCCAGTAGGCAAAATTCAAAAGTATGTCTAGGAAAATCTACACATCACCAATGTAAGGTTCAGCATAGACCAAAGGGCTTAACAAAGCACAGTTTTGCCATAAATGCCATAATACAATTCCAATACTGATCACTGATAAATCTTCAGATCATTAGAGAAATAAACAAATAAGATGTTAATTTTCCATTCGTGATATGTTTTTGTGTGTTTGTAAATAAATGCACAGCTTCTCCTTCTGTGACTGAATCACCAGCCAAAGTTAAGAAAGGACTCTTAGAAACTGGACTGCTGGTTTGTTGCCAGAGTAGTAGTAGACAAATAGAAAAGCCACAGCCAAACTTTGCTGGCATTTGTCTGGTGGATGTGTTATTCTCCCACCCTGTCTGCACTGCTGTTTAACTGTGTTGTAACTCTGTCATCCTGCAGAGAATGGGACAGAGAGGTGGTGTCGGCCAAGAACCAGCCCAGGCTGTTGAGAGCGCTGGCCCGCTGCTTCCTCGGCCCTTTCGCCTTCTTTGGTGTCCTCCTCTACCTCGGGGTGAGTCTGTTGGTCTGTCACCTCTGGAGGAAGCAGATTTGGCATCACTCGACCTAGGAAGTGTGGTGTTTACTCTGCCATGATCATTGAGTTGCAGATATAAACTCATGAGTCCTATGCTCTGTTCAATGTGACGTTGGGTTTGTTTAATTTTTAGCTCAAAGCAGAGAGAAATGAAGTTTTAATTTGAACTGTTGCGATAAAGGTGTGTCATTCAAGGAAGTCGGTGAAAGTAACTTAATGTAAAGTGACTAAAACTGTATGGGAGCTCTGTGGATCCTCTGTGTTATGCTTGAAGCTGTTTTTTAGATTATGTTAGGAAGACTGCATTTCTAAACTAATATAAGATACCGTTGCTCTCCAAAGTCCAGAGGCATTGAACAACTTAAACAAATTGTCCACAGGCTTGTATATGCAAGAGACAGGGCAGGTCTAATTTTTCTCGTCACAACACAATTCACACACAGATAGCCAATAAAAAAGGGATAAATACATGTAGTCTACCACAAATTGTTGTAGAGTCAGGTCAGATAGATTTTCATCAGCAGTGGTACTTGTTTAATAGTGCAGACAGCAACCCCCTTGATACTAGATAGATGGATAGATGGCTAGATAGATTTTATTTACCCCTGAAGGGAAATTAGGTAGGTACTACGCTTCTTTACTAATCTTATCATTATTTAAAAAATAAATTAAAGAAATACTGAGAATGACTTACCAGAGCCTGAATTGTTGTCTAAAAGCATTCGATGTACAGTCACAAAACAAGAATAGTCAGCAATTCATGTAATTTGAGTTTAGAAATTAGAAAATGTTTAGTATTTAACAGATTTGTTCCTTAAATCATTGCTCAGAAAGTTTATTATTCCATTATATGAATGCTGCCTGAGATTTATCTCACTAAAAATGAAACTATGATTAACATTGTCACCATCAAATAACTCAGTTCTTCACATTAAAAATGCTCAAATGTAATGTTCATGAATGTCTGATTAAAAAACAACTGTAGTATTTGATAAACATAGTTTCAGGTCATGACAGCACTGATCCACAGTGTCCACCAATCACACACTGTTGTTTCACTGTATGTGGTAGCTGTTAATAGTGTTTACAGTGTTGGAGAGGTGAGGGACTGTAGAGCCACAGTGCCATGACGCACACAAACATCACAAGCATGTCGCACCACAGTGTCGCAAACCCATCTCACTGTCCCGGACTTGGTGGTGACAGCAGCCATTACGTCAGTTAGTGCAGTTGGAGGTGGTTGCCAAGACGACAAGAATGCCTGTTACACGTTAAAGAGGCTGTGTGGGGAAAAAAACAGGAACACTTTAGGGAAGGTTCTCAGTAGAAGCCAAAGAACCAAAGGGGTTTGTGGTTGTTTGATGCTCTCAGATATTTAGCAGAATGTCGGGTATGTTACAGGCAAATGCAAAATTGCTACATTGACGTCCTCTTACTGTATACCAGGCATTTTGCTAAGCTGGACATGTCCTGATCCAAATGTGGATCTGGAAAGAAAACATAAAAAAGTAGATCAAATCAGTTCATCGCTTATCTTATTGTTTTCTCATCATTTGTTGTAGGAGGCTTCCAAGACAGTGCAGCCTCAGCTTCTGGGTCGCATCATCGCCTCCTTTGACCCATTCCACGCTCCCGAGCGGAGTATGGGATACTTCCTGGCTCTGGGTCTCTGCCTCCTATTCACTGCCCGCTTCCTCCTGCTGCAACCTGCCATCTTTGGCCTGCATCACCTGGGCATGCAAATCCGCATCGCTCTTTTCAGTCTCATATACAAGAAGGTAAGAAGAGCAAAGGGTGTATTTATAGAACTGAGACTCTTTATTCATCTAAAACCCAAGCAAAACCGCTGTAATCACCTGCAGTTCCCCCAGTACTCTGAGCTCCGAGCCCAGTCCGAACAGAGTTGGCTAGCTGCAGGGCTAACTGAACTAACTCGCTAACAGAAGCCATTGGTAGCATTAGTTTGCTGTTACTTTAGCAACAAAACAGCTTTTTGTCCATCAGAACACTCCACTCACTGCGATTTGAGGCAGAGCAGCCAGAGGGAAAACCTGAAAACATTTCCTACATAAAATACGATCAAGTTTCACCAACATAGTTGGTGGTGTGTGATGCAGTGCTTTCTAGCATTATGTACTTCTTGCTGGAGATTGTACCCTTTCACCCAAGTTACACAGTGCAAGAACAGACATTCGGGGCACAGAGTGCGAATTACAGAAGCACAGTCCTCCCTGTTACAAGCCAATGTTATTTTCATGTAAAATAGTTGCACTGTTCAGTTTCAATGACAGAAACGAAATGGCAAAGAAATGTTTGCCTAAGAAATGTTGCGGAGGTCACGTGTACAGTCTCTGAAAACGCTGTGGCCTTTTTCTCCGATTACACCTGAATCGAATGCTTGATACTTGAAGTCCCTGCTGTAACATCCAGTTGTTGGTACAAAATAAGACAGACAGTTGTGTGTGAGAATTTGTCAGCTAGTTTTCTTCTATTGTTATAAAGATAAGACAAAATGATTAGCTAAATGCTTTCAACTTATTTAGTGAAACATTACTGAATGTTTGCTTCTCACATGTGGAGGTCCCGCAGAGGCGTGGCAGTCTGGTGTCAAAGCGTGGTCCTCTCAACCAATTCACTTTCTCCCTTTGTGCTTTAACTGACCCCTGACCTTTGACCTTTTCAGACCCTGAAGCTGTCCAGCCGGGTCTTGGATAAGATCAGCACTGGTCAGCTGGTCAGTCTGATGTCAGCCCACCTCAACAAGCTGGATGAGGTGAGTAAACTCAAGCCTTTTCTGAAATTACATACAGATTTTCAGGTTTTTCTTTCATTTTACATTCCCATAAACCACTAATCCCTGTAAGCACAGGCAATTTAAATGCTCCAAATCCAAATGTAAGATACCTGTTCTATACCGGATAATACTATTCCACAGGAATTAAAAACTTTCAGATTAAAACCAGTGACGCATGAATGTAAGATTTATGGATAAACTCTGGGCTCCTGCTAATGGTGAAATGAAGCTAATAAAGATGGTGTACACTAGTGTATACAATGGAGATTTGTGATTTACAGGAAATCCAGCTTTAATAAGAAGTTTTCAAGCACAAAACCTTTGAAACCGACTGTTGGGTGTGAATTCCATCCTATTGCTTGGGTACAAACGTCAAGTCACTGTAAGTCAAAGGAACAATCCAGTAGTTTTCCACTCAAGACTAGCTGAGAGAAAGTTTTTATCTCCACAGGAAGGATAAGAGAAAAGAGAACTGACAGCTCACACCCTCTCTGACTTCAGAGAGTCTGTTTTATGACCCAACACCTTCATACTGAGTGATAAGAAGAGGACAATAGACCTAGAACAATACACAGGCATCTAAAAACACAATTAGGGTTGTGTATCCAAACAGTCTTCTGTAATTGTGATTTGGTATGGAAAAAACAAATTTCTGAATGCAAGCCAACAAAGCTGGAGGATATGCAAGTGTGTGAGTGTGTGTGTGTGTGTGTGTGTGTGTGTGTGTGTGTGTGTGTGTGTGGACTGAACTCAGTCTTGCCTCGGGTCCCACTGAGGCGTTGAATGTGAAAACACCCTGCAACCTGCTTTGAGACAATTATCACCTGGTTTGGATCTGACTTGGCCCAATGCACCACTGTCTTCTTATAATGACTGGTTAGAGTTAAATCATTTGGTCATGTGTGTTTATGAGTTGATTGCCTTGTAGCTGAGTGGATGAAAGGGAGCTGTGATTTTCTCACCTACAGTACAGCTCAGGTTCATCAGCACAGTGCTGACTGGATGAAAGTGGATTCCTCAAAAGTTTGTTTGATACTTTTCATCTTCATGACTATTTCTCCAGTTGCTATTCCTCGTTTATGCTTCCATACCTTTTCATGTTGTCTTGTGTTCAGTCATTGTTGCCGTGCATTTATTAATACCCCTGCACTGCAAACGTATCATGCACAATGTGCAGAGGATGGGGAGTTTTACTTAAAAATAACTATTATCAAAACATTATCAACATAACACAACTCAGTAAGTAATCCTGTCAAAGTTCCCTGTGGTAAACCCTGCACATGACCTCACCAAGGTAAATTAAGATGTATCTCATTGTGTGGGCACCAATGTGCCACAGTTATTGAGATGGCTTTTCTTTTACCACAGGATAGGTTCATTGTTGGAAGTAATACTCAAAACATGTACAATGCTTTTAATATCACATCCTCACTCAGTCGGTTTAGATTCCCTACAATTCTAAATTGTTCTGTTCTGTCCTTTGCTAACTTTATAAATCCAGCTTTCAAGACTATAGTAGTGATTATATGATACTAAAATACATTTGGAGTCACTGGAGAGACCTTTAACCTCTCTAGTTACCCTATCTATATTACTGTCTTCTCTTTGTATGTTTATTCCAGAGTTTAGGTCTGGCTCACTTTGTATGGATCACTCCCCTGCAGTGTATACTGTGTGTGGGTCTGATATGGGAGCTGATCGAAGTGAATGGCTTTTGCGCGTTGGCTGCTCTGACTCTGCTGGGTATCATCCAGGCGTGGCTCACACAAAAGATGGGACCACATCGGTGAGGAAACTACCACATATCCACTCACTTTATATAGTTTATATAAGTTAGGGGTGTCATGATTGAAAAATCAATCAAAAGGAGCTTGCACTTTCGACTTCTGAATTTAAACATGTTAAATGTTTCTGTTTGTGTGTACAGAAACCTGCATCTATGATGCTGCTGCTGTAAGGTGGTAATGTCAGAATCAGAATCAGAATGAGAAATCCTTTAATGTTCTGCAGACGGGGAAATTTGTTTGTCGCAGCAGCGTCAGAATGTTACAGATAGACAATATAATTAAAAAGGAAAAAAAATAGAATCGACGTATATACATATTTACATGATAATAATGTAATACTATGTCCTGCAAACAGGGTGAAGCGAGGAGGGATGATCAACCGCCGCCTGGCTCTCACTTCAGAGATCGTGGAGAACATTCATTCTGTGAAGGCGTACGGCTGGGAAGAGGTGATGGAGACCATCATCAAAAACATCCGGCAGTAAGACACCAAAACACACTACAACTCTATCACAGAAGAAACATTTCCTAAGGCTATTTTCTATTCTTTTAATCTCAAGTTCACCTTAGTTTACTCATATTTGCTTCATGGCTGACGACAACAATATATTGTTGGTTATATCAAAAATAGATGAAAAGAAAGTGTTATAGCTTTTGAAGTTTGGTTATTAGTGGGCTTAATACAACTGTTTTTGTCCTTCAACACTAGTGTTGAAGTGGACAGTAGCATCACTCTAGTTGACACGCAGTACACTCCTAATCTTTCAAGTCATCCATTTCTCAAGTATCTTTTTATACACATTATGCATATTCATGGTGTCATTGATATACTGTATTGAACTGAACTGAGAAGGAAAAAAGAGAAAAGAAGGAGACTGTTCTTTGACTGAACAGTAGAAACGGAATCAACCTTGTGCTATAGTTAAGAGAGAGATGTTAAAACATGGTCAAACAGGAGAGCCACACTGGCTTCGCTGGTGGATGCATGAGCCAGAATCACAATTGACAATTAAAACAAACGTATGAGAAAGAGTTTTGGTGTCATGGTGCAGAAATATGTTGATAAGTATCAGAGCTAACACAGAGCCTCCAAGACTTCACATTAACCTGATAAAAGCAGCAGGAAACCCTGACGTGCTACCAACCAAAATTCCTTTTTGGCTGTTGGTTGCTTTCTAACAATGATATCCGTGCTACCATGTTTATGAAACTTCCTCTGCCGACTAAATGCAAACAGAAATTTCTTCTGAAAAACTGAAAAATACATTTTGTTCACACTTCCTTTCCCTCCTCAGGGACGAGATGACGCTGACGAGGAAGATCGGTTCTCTGCGTTACTTCTACAGCGCCTCATACTTCTTTTCTGCCATCTTGGTCATCGTGTCTGCCATCGTGCCGCACGCTCTCAGTAGAGGCATCATCCTTCGTCGTATTTTCACCACAGCCTCCTACTGCATGGTGCTGAGAATGACGCTGACTCGCCAGCTGCCGGGATCCATCCAGATGTGGTACGACACACTGGCACTGATCAAGAAAATAGAGGTGAGTCAGAGTCAGAGAGGAGGGGGGCACAGCTGCGAGAAATGTTATCAAAATATTCTGTCTAAAAATGACACTTTAGGTGTTCACAGCTTGTGACAGAATTGAGCAGTACACAATAAATGTATGTTTAACACTGATGTACCTCCCTTTGCTTATTTTCTCCAGGAATTCCTGATGAAGGAAGAATACAGAGTTCTGGAGTACAACCTGACCACCACTGAACTGGAGCTGGTCAACGTGTCTGCATCCTGGGACGAGGTTTGTTCGTTTCTGTGTGTCAAAAAATGAATGAGACAAATAACTTTAACTCAACATTTATACAAAATAATGTATGTTTACTGTTGCATTTTCTCCAACAGGTGAGAACAATGTTACCTAAATGCATTTAACACTAAAAAATAAAAACACTGAAATCCCCATTATTGCAAATCTCAGTTTGGTTTGGTGGTAGTAAAAATAGAAGACCGTTAACTGATCCTTATCTGACTTATCTCAAATGTCAGTATAGGTGTTGACCCCAAAGATCCAGCATCTGTCAGGCTACAGTACATTTACTGTAGGAGAGCAAAGAAGGTAAAGTTCCCATAACCCCTAAATCCACCATGCAATACAGGTATAATAGTCAACTCCTCACCATCACAGGGAGAGAGGGTAGTATAATCTTATATATAGGCAGGGACTGTAAACTAAGTCTAACAGGTGTGATTCATTGACCACCTGACACCGTGAGAAAACCAACATCCAACTGTGTTTTTTTCCGTTACTTTGCATATTTAATTATCTCAGTGTCGTCACCAAACTTTGCCTTTGCTGGGAACGCTCTGAATCTCCCTTTGAAATTCAGGGTTGTGTTCATTCCCTAATTCCCAGATTGTCCTCTTGCCTTCTCCTCTTCCTGGAATGTGCCATTCGCAGATGAATGGGAGGGGTGTTGCCTTTCTTTACTGCTGACAGCATGTACGTCAGCTCATTAGAATGAGAATCACACAGACAAACGTATACAAACCGCAGCAAGTCCCGCCATAAGAGGAACGGTGACCCATAAAATGTCACAAGGGGTCAATGATTAAGCCGGCGAGTCAAGCAGAGTTCCCCTTTTCTAACATTGAGATGTGTCATCCATTAATCTTTACAGAGGCAGTGACAGATGAGGTGAAATAAGGCCATTGTGAGACTTCGGAGAATCTCTTGTTTCTCACAGTAGCTTGGCCTGGTGTCACTTTGTGAAAGCACAGCATGACGGACACACTCACTCAGCCCTGAAAAGGCAGTTATGTAAAGTAAACAAAAAACACTAATCAGGTACATGCCATGCACGCAGTCACACGCAGAATAATGTATACTAAAGCATAGTATTATTCAGTGTTTTGAAGAATTTTATAGTGTATTGTAAACCCTGGGGGTTGGGACCCCTAAAGGGATCGTGGGTTAATTTCCAGGGATCATATTCTGTTTTACATGGCTTGAAATTGCTTGAACTTTACTCTCAAAAAACTGGATGAACCCTTTATGTGATAAAAATTAAATATTAGTTAATCTGGAGTGCTATTTTTACATATTAACGATCATGTTAAATCTGTAAGAGTGAATATTTGATAAACATGGTATTCACGGGCAAATAGTTTGTTTCAATCTACTATGATGATCTATGTTATTCCAGCAACTTGGAGTAATGACTTAATATAAATAATATGTTTCATTCTTTGGTGTTCATTAAGTGAAGACTGTAATGTTGAACTCTTCTACAGGGCATTGGTGAGCTGTTTGAGAAGATCAAGCAGGAGAACAAGGCAAACGGACACATGAACGGTGACGCTGGCCTCTTCTTCACTAACCTCTACGTCACACCTGTCCTCAAAAACATCAGCCTGTACCTGGAGAAGGGAAAGATGCTGGCGGTGGCTGGATCCACTGGTTCAGGAAAGGTACGTTAAAGATGTCAGTGTTTCTAGTGAAAATGCCGAATCTACCTGTGTTACAGAATCATACTACTGACAAATGTTACATATACGGTGTGACAACATTTTTAACCATTCCCTCCAGAGTTCCCTGCTCATGATGATCCTGGGAGAGTTGGTGCCATCAGAGGGTAAAATCAGACACAGCGGCCGCATCTCCTTCTCGTCTCAGACCTCGTGGATCATGCCGGGGACGATTCAAGACAACATCCTGTTTGGCCTGACCTACGACGAGTACCGCTACACCTCGGTCATCAAGGCCTGCCAGCTGGAGGAGGTAGCTTCACTTTATCAAACTTTATCAACTTTTTGTCTCCCTTCTTGATGAAGTGGATTTCTGTAGGTATGTTTAGCGCCTACATTAATACATCTGACAAATTCAGAGTCACTGTAAATCTGTGAAAGAGATTAACAATTATGTATCTCTATTGAAATATTTATTTAGTTACAAGTAACTTTTCTCTGGTAAATTCATCTCTGCCAGCTTCTCTCTTTCGTTGGACTGATGCTCCTGCTCTGTTGTCTGTTTGGAGCCTCTGCGAGGCGTCAAGTAGGTTCAGGTTTCCCCACTCCACATTTGCTCCATTATGTCCCTCACACACACAAAGACGGACATACTTGCACATTCTCTGCCTCTCACAGTGATCCACAACCACACACACTCGCACTCTCATAAGCCTCAGTGTTGAGTGAAGGCCCCTCAGCAGAATAATGTCTCCTCTGTTGCCATGGAAATATGTCGTTATGTCACAGGGATGGAATATGAGCTTATTGGTTCCCAGTGACAGAAATTTTAACACAGACGAGCAGTTTTATAGACCAAGTGTCAGTCCCATGTGCTTGTTAGGTCTGTGAATCAATACTAAACCATGGGTTGGTAAGTTATCTTAGAAGCATTTTGTGTTGTATTTGTTGAAAATCTCCCGACATCCCGACAACAAATCAAATGCTCTGGCAAATAAAAGAAAAAAAATCCGGTATCTGTGGCTGTTGCATATGGGACATATTGTCAAATTATTATTATTGTAAAAGATCATTGGAATATGTATAAGTAAGTATAAGTATAGTAAAATATAGTACACTGTGGTGATGGAATACATTGAGTAATGGACTGTCAAATATATTTGAACTAACACAACTATTTAAATACTGAAGATCAAATTCCTTGAATCAGGGATGTACAAGTTTATGCTGAGAAATCTGTGACATTTATTTTTAATGTTGATATCTTTAATACACTTGTTTGGATTATTTATACTGAAATCAATGCAGCAGCTCCTGCAGAGGGTGACACCATCATATTTATTTAATACCACCCCCCATCTCCTGTGGCACTGACAGCACCTCAGTGGTTTTGACAAAAACACAACATGTTGTCACAGCAAACAAAGCTGGCATGCAATATTGACATCTCCACGTACTGTAAAAAACAGTCTCCATTTTGCCTTCGAGGGGAGGTGTCAAACGCTGGCATCAATGATACTGAAACAATAAAAGCAGTTCTGCTGTATACTGTATGGAAATGGCGACAATGACAGGAAGTGTTAAAGCGACTCCTCTGAAGTCTGTTGCCTGAAAAATGACAGACTGTTAAAAAAACAGCTCACCTTCACATGGTGTTGAGGCTGATGCATCGTTCAAAGTTGTCATTTGTGGTAACTCACCATGTTAAGTGATTGCTGGCATTGCAGTCGGTAATTGCAGTAATTCTTATTAAAGGCACAATCTTTGTCAATATTTCTAATCAAATACATTTGAGATTTACTCTTATATTTGCATTTTTTGTTTCCTTAAATGATACTGACTTAAAATATTCACATCTTAAACTGCAATGTTTACAGTACTCGTGTAACACCTGTCAATCAATCTTGAGTGTTTGATTTTCTTTGTGTTGGGTCAACTGATTTGTTGACGTGATCACAAATTATGCCTCTTAAAAAACTTCTTAATCGACTGATATAAATTACAATTACATTTTCAGTCGCTCTTAAATAAGATAGTATTCGACAGTAAAAGCTCTATAACAGGAAAGGGTGACAAAATCTAATATCAGGGTATTTTTGACCAGATGTGTCTGAGACTTTCAAGAAAGAATCATCAGCAATGTGGATATAATGACTAAGTGGGAAGTACAAAAGTCTGGTATGTTAAAAAAGTTACATCACTTACTGTAATGCAGCTTTTAAAACCAGGAGAGGACAACACAATGCCATATCGAAATATATGTTTCATATATATTCATACGTTCATACAGATGTAATTCTGAAGTAAAATAATAGCATTCAGAGGTTACCAGTAGCTTCTAAACATACAGATTCTTAACACTAATCCTCTTTGTGCTGTCTTACCAATCACTTCAAGAAGGTAGAGATGACTTAACATGAGGAAAGAAAGTGCTCACAGGATTTTCAACTTAAGGAAAAATCCCCAAGGCAACCCTGTCAGACAGGAGTGACAACTGGAGCTGATTTCTCCAGACAGAGACGAGGCATTTAGTGGGCTTGTGCCTGTAATTCCTCACTATTGTTGCGCCCTGAAGCACCAGACAGACTGCCATGGGTGGTCCTCCCACTGTAAACCCATCTGTAGCCTCCTCCAGCCTCTTGCTGCTGACCCAGCAGGCACTTTTTGTTCACAGCGAGACACAAAACATGCGTTTTTATTATGCTGCCTTATTTTACAAGCTGTTAAACAACATGTTAACTTGATTCCCTATGCACTCCTGTCAGGACAGCGGAAGCTGCCGTTAAAAAGGTAGGAAGTTTTAATGATGATAAACGTGTGCTATCACTTCATCCTCATTGGTGTGGACCTGTGACATCCTTCATGTGGTCATCTAATCTGTGGTTTGTGCTTTTTATGTGGTTTGAACTTGACAATAAATCTGTGGCTATGTGAACATGAAATACTTGCCAGGTAAAAGTCATTTATAGGACTTTGGTTTGGTGCTTTGGTGTTTGGACATACTTTGTTGCATTTTACATTGCTAAAATATGTTATTTTAAGGGTACAGTTTCATTAAACTGAGGAATAAATGCCAATTTTTTTTTGCGAATCAGTAAACTAAGACTTAATTAGAATCACATGACAAAAATGCTTCAAACAGCAACTGTCTATAGAGAAATAGTCATCTATTTATGTAATTATCTACTGTTTTTTTTTTGAGAACATAAACAAAACTAGTTGTTGTTAGTTGAAGTTGCTGCTGGTGTGTTTTCCAAGCAAAAACAGTTGCATTTCCTTTCCCAGAATACATTGGAAAGTCACCAGATTGCAAAGCTCATCTTGACACTAAATATTTGCACAAACAACACCTTGAATAAAACATGACAAGAAACCTTTTAGCCATTTTCTGGGGCAGGCAAGTGTCTCTTTTAGTTTGACACAACAACATAGTGTGAAACTCTGCAGCAATGCAGGAAGTCGACATCACATAAGAGGAAACTAGAATCAAATAGATTTAGATTGTTAAAGAGTAAAAAAATAAATAAGTTGGAGCACTAAAGGACGACAAGATGAGAACCTCACACAAGAGGAATAAGAAACCGATTAATAGATTAAGAACAGCAAAATAGTTCTAGGCTATGAAGAGTTAAAGAAATAACAAGAGGGTGGAAAGGAAAGCAGAGTGATCAGAGACATAAAATATTTTGCTTTTTCGTCAACCTCTCAGCTGTTACACAGTCCATCTTGCTCACGTTTTTAAGGTGATGATGATGTATTTGACCTGCTGACCCCTTGTTTTCCTCTCCAGGACTTTGCCTTGCTGCCTGAGAAAGACAAAACGTTCCTCATCGAAGGAGGGGTGACCCTCAGCGGCGGACAAAGGGCTCGCCTCAGCCTGGCTAGGTACTTCCTGTCACTTCTGAGCATCTGTCAGCATGCCTCATTCACTCCTTTTTATCTGTCAGCAAAGAACACTTCTAAACATTAGTCATAATTACAGTCACTGCAAAACAACATGGCCACATAAAGGTTGCACAAAGGACTAAAAATAGAACATGATTTCGGTTTAAATGCTACATTGCATGGCTCAAAGACATTAACTGACTGAAGAATACACCAAACAGCCTTTTTCCCTTCACTTCTGCAACCTCAATCAATGTGAGCGATCTGCACAGACTGTAGTTCGCAATCACTCGATCAAAAGATCAATTTCAGGGTCATAAACTCATCCTCATTATCAACATCGTCATTACTTCCAACGTAAGAGGTTCCACTCCTTGTGAGCCAATAAAAGCATCGACAAGGTTTTCGGATTTTACGTCTTTGGCAATGCTTCAAGTCTCAGTATTGGTTTCCGAACGGTGTAAAAAAAATCTAACTCTGCTGTACATAATAATAACCTGCCAAAGCTGATCACCATCACTTATCATTCTTATCTGTTTGTCTACCAGCTCAGACTACTATGTGTTTTATGATGTCTGGTTGTAATGATGAGTGCCTTTACTGCCTCAGTCGAGCTTTATTACTCCATTAAATCTGTGTATAGATTACAGACACTCACATATTCCCATGCATTATTTATTGGTTTATTGTCATCAGTATATGGCCACTCTTTGGTGTTTAGCTTCTTCCGTCACCGTAAACAGTCACTGGAATCGATTTGTCCCCACAGGGACCCGACTTCGTCATTAATAATATTTTGATCTTCTCTTTCTGTGTCTATTGTTTCCATTTTCTTTTTTTCTCTTTTTCTACCTTAAAATTTTAATTGTATCTTAACACATTCTAACCGTTTCTTTGCCTCCCTTTTACTCTCTAACTGTGTGTTTTCTCCCTCAGGGCTGTGTATAAAGATGCAGACCTCTACCTGCTGGATGCACCTTTCACCCACCTGGACATCGTTACAGAGAAAGAGATCTTTGAGAAGTGTGTATCCCAACAGAGAGTCTTTCATGTGAGGGAGGTTGGGGGCGGGTTGGTTGAGCTAATGTTTAAGTTCAAGGTCAAGGTTATCTCTTTTTGCGTAAGACAAACACGGGTTGATGGTGGTGAGTTACGGCTGCTTCATCACACTGTAACCTTTTCAGGAAATGGGATTATTTTTTTTAAGGGAAATATCCTTTGATGACATCAAGAGTTTGGAAAGCTTTCAAAGGGGAGAATCAGGCAAAATCACTCTTGTAATCAAAGCCTGATCATAGGTATGTTAATAAGTACATACAGTAGCTTGTGAATTTCAAGGGCTGGTTATGCTTTAAAAGTTTGACACATCACTCTGTCTTTTGTTCTTGTTTTTAGAATTTACTCATTGGTTTGTCAGGCTTTGTTTAAAAAAACAGAAGTATGTAGGGTTACATACTAACATACTAACTATAATCACCATCTTGAATAAATGGTACATTTATAGTTAATTAAACTTCAGTTAATAGTTATTTTACGGAAGCCCTGAGGGGCAAGTGAATTTTTTTCTCTGGTGAACCATTTTACAAGTCATAGTCTATATTTATGACTTGAGAACTGGTGGGAAAAAAGGCTTTGGGTAGGAAAATATTTCTAAGTTCCTTAAGTTTTTGTTTTTTTCATCTGTGAAAACACGTTTTTTATTTTCAAAGGAGAAAAGAAATGTCCCTGTGTGAAACTGAGTGATTTTTTTTCCCCTAGGAGAGAAAGCAATGCAATGCTTAACAAACATTTTATAAACATTTATATTGTTTGATAAGTGGTTTATAAAGTATTTCATTGTTTGCTGACAATAGAATAGCTATCAACTAAAGTTTACATAGGCATTACCTTACCATTTATTAAAGTTACATATTATAGCATTTTACAATATTTAAAAGTTAACAGTTGAACATTTTTTTCCAATCTCCTTTTTCTGTATCGCTGTACAGATGTGTCTGTAAACTTATGGCCTCCAAGACTCGTATTGTGGTCACCAGCAAGTTGGAGCATCTCAAACGAGCAGACAAAATCCTGCTGCTGCACAATGGAGACTGCTATTTCTACGGCACCTTCTCAGAGCTGCAGGCCCAGCGTCCTGACTTCAGCTCCCTCCTCCTTGGCCTGGAAGCGTATGACAACATCAACGCAGAGAGACGCAGCTCCATCCTCACGGAAACTCTCCGCAGGGTCTCTGTCGATGAAACAGCTGGCTTCCGAGGCCCAGAGCCAATTCGACAGTCGTTCCGCCAGCCACCCCCTCCAATAATCATCTCTGGATCCCAAGGACATCCTGGAAGTGATGGCTACCCAGAGAAACGCAAACAGTCTCTAATCCTTAGCCCCCTGGCAGCTGCTCGCAAGTTCTCCTTCATCGGGAACTCCCAACAGACTGCAAATCCTCCCCAGCCCAGCTCAATAGAGGATGGGGTTCATGAACATTCTGAGAGGAAATTCTCTGTGGTACCCGAGGACGATCAGGTAGAGGAGGTGCTCCCCAGGGGTAACATGTACCATCATGGGCTGCAGCACCTTAACGGGCAGCGGCGCCAGTCTGTCCTGGCGTTCATCACCAACTCTCAGGGCCAGGAGCGCAGAGAGCAGATTCGGTCCTCCTTCAGAAAAAAGCTGTCCATCGCGCCGCAGTGTGACCTGGCGCCCGAGCTGGACATTTACGCCCGCCGTCTGTCCAAGGACAGCGTCTATGACATTAGTGAGGAGGTGGATGAGGAAGACATGGAGGTAGAGTTTTGTTTGACCCCTTTTAAAGGCATATTACATGAGTAATGTTTATATATTCCAGAAGAATCAATGCATTTTTCGTGGGTATTGACCAGATCCTGGTCAATGTACTTGATTTTGTCTCAATTTATATTTTTTTTCCATTTACAGGTTCAATTTTAGCTGGGTTTTTATGGTTAAAGAGGAGTTTTGTTTCTTCACAGCAATGCTTTGCAGATCAGCATGAGAACATCTTTGAAACTACCTCATGGAGCACCTACCTGCGCTACATCACCACCAACAAGAGCTTAGTCTACGTCCTAATTTTCATCGTCTTTGTCTTCATCATTGAGGTAAAATTGCTATCTTCAAGTTTGTTTGTTTTAGTTTTTTTTTATTTTGTAAAATTAATAAACAACATTTTATTTTCCCTCCACCTATAGGTCGCTGGTTCAGTCATCGGCATTTTCCTCATTACTGAGTAAGACTAAAACAGCCTAAAACTTTAGTGCTTTTTTTTCATTCTGTGACTGAACTGTTTCCATTTCCACAATTACACCGACATGCTAAATATTATCATTGTTAATTGGTCTCTACTGGTGGCAAAAGCATTTGGAGTCTGACTTTGAAACTGCCCAATATAAGTTTAAATATATGCATGTTATATGTATGTAATCAAATAGTTTAATATTGATAGTCATAAAAAAATCGAGCGGCCATAAAGTATCTAACAGTACACTTTAAAAAGTTTGTACATAATATGCATGCATATTTCAGTCATGCAGTCTTTTAGCAGATTTTATATTATAAATTCAGCTTTAATGGTGCAAAATCTAATTTCTTGTATTTTTCTGTCAGCACAATTTGGAGGGATGGTGCCAACCCTTCATCGCCCAACTACATTGATGAGCAGCACGTCAACGCTTCAACAACCCCTGTCCACCTGGCAGTCATCGTCACACCAACCAGCGCTTACTACATCATCTACATCTACGTGGCCACATCGGAGAGCGTGCTGGCCCTGGGATTCTTCAGGGGTCTCCCATTAGTGCACACGTTGCTCACTGTGTCCAAAAGATTGCATGAACAGATGCTAAGCGCTGTAATACGAGCCCCCATGGCTGTGCTCAACACTATGAAGTCAGGTGATCTTCTCTTTTTAATATGTACACCTGTCTGCTATTAGAAATGCATCTGTTTAGCCATTTTTAATGCCATTCTAATGTAGTAATTTACTACAAAGTTTGTGTTTTTCCTCATTTCTACCAGGTCGGATCATGAACAGGTTCACCAAGGACATGGCCGCCATAGATGACATGCTGCCTCTGGTGCTGTTTGACCTCATACAGGTATTTAACCAACGCAATCAGTGATGTAGCATAATGTAACCCAGTATTCCAAAACAGTTATAAACCTGCATAACATAGCTTTGCTGAATGTTCCTAAAATGGTCCCATGCCCAATTGAGACTAACTTTATGTACACCCATAAAATACATTTGTTGTTTTTCTTTCTTTTTTCCCTCTCGCAAGCTGACATTGATTGTGTTGGGCGCCATCTTCACCGTGTCCATCATGCGGCCTTACATCTTCATCGCTGCCATCCCATTGGCAGTCATCTTCGTTATCCTCAGAAAGTACTTCTTACGAACTGGACAGCAACTAAAGCTACTGGAGGCTGAAGGTGAGAGTGGGGGAAGAATTAGTGTAAGTGTGAGATTGCACTGTTGTTGTTCCAGCGCAATGGCTTCTTTTGTCATTGCGAAGAGAAATAAGAAGTATCAGAGAGGACCAGCAAAGAAAATTCTGCTTGTCATCAAATCATTTCACGGGGAGTAGAATATTGAGTAAGCACATTGACCTAATAAAAAAGAAAATAATACAATAATATACATTAGTAATATTTAAATCAAATCAAAATAATGGCAAAATCTTAGAATTAGCTGCAGTATGATAAATACATTTAATTGAACATAGCAAATACCTTCTTGGATTTCAAATATGGATTAGGAAATTAGTGAATGCTGAATGCATTTAGATGTATTTTAAATGTAATTGACACTTGACGTTTGATATACTTTATAACATGTGTGTATTAAAGGTTAGTCCTACAGAATGTATTTTGTTTTAAGCATGTCTAAATGCTCTCTCCTATGATACTATTCATTTGGCAGCTGTTTGCATTGTGAATTAAACAATTGTGGATAGAATAATAAATATGTTAAATGGTTCTTGCTGATGAAGGCAGCCGTCTTGCTGAAGTATCCTTGAGTAACAGGCTGAAATATTTTATGTTTCCCTTTCTCTTTTATTTGACAATTTAATGTGAGTGAGAGTTAAGAAGCCAGACAACAACAGGTAAGGGGGGATATTCAGAAGTAAAAGTGAGAACATTACAGGAATGCCAATAGAGCGAACAGAGGAAGCGAGACTGGGGCAGACGCCACAGTCATCATAACCGCCTGTCAGCAGGCAGAGCTGGTGGATGGCTGGGAGCCAGGGGGACAAAGGTCAGGCTGAAGAACAAAAACATGACAGAGGAAGGGTTGAAGGGGAGGATGGATGCACTGCCACAGAGGGGCGGGAACAATTAAAGGAAGCAAGGCACGGTGAATAACATAGCCATTATCCTCCAATCAGCAAAGAGTTTGCTTTTACACATTTAACAGTTGTTTTTCCCTGTTTGAGCTTCTCATTATGGGTTCTTTTGTGACACATTTGCAGGACAATCTCTTTCGCTACTTTTCCCTCCAAGTTAGAGTTGTAATAAGTTGTATGCTGCAGAAATTGCTGATTTTCCAGTGATAGGAAAGGTAGGCAGTTGCTAGAGCAGTGCAGCTCTGTATAACCGAAGACAGGTCACTGGACTTCTGACGAAGATGCCGCTGTGTGTTTTGGACTTCTCTGCTCCGCTCTCGACTCTGTCACTGAATGTGTGTTTTGGTAATGACGGCGAGGTCTTTTCCGGAGCCACTGAGAGTACGTTGGGGTCAGAGAGATGAGCTGAGCTGGGATTTCCTCCAACCCCATCCTGGTGTCACAAGCAGCATGTCCAACAGTTACAGTGGAAATTATGTGTATAAGTCTCTCGAATGATTATTAGAATGTTTTCACCTTTTAGCCGCATTGTTTTATTTACATAACTAATTATATTAGGAGAGAGACAAGATGTGAGACTCCAACTTGGCTGTGAAAAAACAACAATGCATTAAAAGACGATTATCAAAATACATTTGTTTTAAAATCAACTCAGACTTTACAACTTTTTAAAAAATATATGTCCCTTCTCTTTTCCTGCAGCACGGAGCCCCATCTTCAGCCACCTCATCATCTCTCTGAAGGGTTTATGGACAATTCGTGCATTTGGGCGTCAGACCTACTTTGAGACGCTCTTCCACAAGGCGCTGAACACTCACACAGCCACCTGGTTCCACTACCTAGCCACGCTGCGATGGTTTCTGTTTCGCTGTGACATGATCTTCGTCCTGTTCTTTACCGCCGCTGCCTTCATTGCTGTGGGAACCAACCGTGAGTGAGGGGATCACCGTGGGTGGAATTAATGATTCATTGTATGGACTTGGAATTGTGAATGTTCAAAATAAAACACCATGTGCAGATCAACAGCACGCAAAGTTGGAAAAATTAACAATAAATACACTTAAAAAACAAAAAAAATAAACTGCCCTCAGGTAACCCCCAGTGGTGTAAAGCCATTTTAAAGGTCTGAAAGAAAAACTGGCCTGTGAATTATTCCCAGTAACCAAGACATTTGGTTTTGGTAAAACAATCCTGTTTAGTTTTTCAAATGTATTTTTCAATACTTTTAACAAAACAAACACATGTTCAGTCACATTCTCATTGGGGAAAGGAAGATGTTTCAGAGCTGAACCCCTAGAACTGTTTACGTGGCTAAGACCAGTATGAGGACGCAAAGAAAATCTGTTTTCTGTGATTTGCTGGAGAACTGAGCCTTTGATAAAAATAATTGAATTAGGACAGATGGATATGAAAACAGTGATTTATGCTCCAAATGAGGTGAAACTAAGAAAACTGAGGAGCACACCCGCTCATTGTGTCACTTTAAGAGCAGCACTGGTTAGTACACATGAATCCCAGGAAGGAGAAAGGAATGTGTTAGTCATTTGGTGAGTTAGTAAACATCTTATTATTTTCCACTGAGCCTATCAAGTCAAGAAGCCTCAGTCTTATCTGTGTGTTACAGAGTGTAGAGTCAGATATCAGAATCATAACAGACAGTTTGTCTGTGAGAGTGGATCAAAACTGCTTGAATGCCACCGGGTACGATGTCATGTACAGAAGGAAGCCAGTGTGTGTGTCTATGTGTGTGTGAGTGTTTCCCATTCATTTAATCAAACACACACACACACACACAAACATGTGGTGTTGCGTCATACCCAGTGTTTATGTTGAGCAGAATAAAGGGTAATTTCACAGCTCATTAGTTTCCAATTGTCCCAGTAATACCTGAATGCAGCTCTGACATCAGAGAGTGCAGCTTTAATTGGCAATGCTAATGAACATGCGTGTGTTTATGTGCTTGTGTGTGTGTGCGCGCGCGCGGGTGTGTGTGTGTGTGTGTGCGTATGCACTCCACAGAGGACAAACCAGGGGAGATTGGCATCATCGTGGCCCTCGCCATGCTCATCCTGGGGACTTTCCAATGGGCTGTCATCACCAGCATTACTGTAGACGGACTGGTACGTGGTTCATAAAACACACACATGCATGCACAAAATCATTGTTTGCATCATAGCAACACCTGACTTGCATTAAAATACCACACAACCAATGGCCAGTAAAAAGTGTGTCAAGCGTTGCAGACACACACATCACAGGGTTTTTTTGCTGAACCTGTATGAGTTCATTTTTTAACACCTGTGTCAGCAGCTACTCCAGAATGTTTGTGCCTAACCTTCCCTCATTTTCCTTCACCGCTCCACTTCACCGCTCATTACACCGACTCCTCGTTGAAGTTCGTATGCAGTTCAAAACTGTGGCGGTAGACCTCTGGATAATTGGTAGCCTTGTTTCACCTACTCCTTTCACACTGGACAATAAACCCGCTAACACCCACTAACATCTGGCTTTTGTCCTCATTGTTAATGTACGTTATCAGCATTTGCTCCAACGTCAATTGACTCTGCAGTAGTCACTGGTGTTTTATCAGCTTGGTGAGCACGCTAATTTGCATATGCATTTCTACTGTTTCCTGTCGATCCATCGGTTTGTGATGACAAACGTCACACACAAGAAGAAGAAGTAAACAAAAGGAAAGATTTGTCTTGGCAATGTGAAAAATAGGATTTTTACATTTTTAACATTACCCATGTTTAAAAAAACCTGCATATACAGACAACGTTTTTTAAAAAGTGAAATAGGATCCTGTGGTCACTCATCTCGGTCCCTCAGATTTGGCCCCAAAAGTAGAAGAATGAACTTCCCACTGAAGTAAGGACAACAGATACACTGTGCATCTTCTGCTTGCTCACTCTTACTTCTGTCATATTTCCTAAAAAAGATGACTGCATTTTTAACAAGTCTGAGCCCTTACACTGTGGAACTGAACATGTTTTATAGTTGTTTGTTTGAGATGAAAATATGGAGTTTGAAAAACACTTTATACGAAAGCATCTGCCAAATGAATGTAATCAGTGAATCTGAATCCATGTCGGCACAGCTCAAAGTTTCTCTCTGAGTCATTGAGTCATTCCTCTGGAACAGCTACAATTTAGACATTTTATATTTGTGTATTTTTTAATCACCTCAGAGTGGAGATGTCACTCTCTCACACCATGTGAGGCTCTTTTGAGCCCATCCAGTTCACATTTTGATCAATGGAGCGAACAGAGCTTATCACGGTGTAGGACATTTTGTTCAGTACACACACTCACACAATGGTGGTGGTGCTGTGTGTTTGTGGGAGTCGTCAGCGTTCTTCACAGTGCTCTTCTGATGTAAGAAAATAACCTCCCTCTGAGCAACATTTTCACTGATGGTAAGAAGAGCTACTAAAATATCCCTTCCAATCAAAGAAAGCGGTCCAGTTTCCACTTTCTCCCCATATATTTCAGAGAATGGGTTTTAAAATTGATTATGTAGCTAAGAAAAATTCTTCCTTCCTTTTTTTCGAGATGCGTTTCAAACTGGTTATGTTTTGTTCAACTACAACTATTTCAGTCAAAACTAAAGTAATATGAATATATCACTCGAGAACATGTATAGCAGAATACTATGAAGCTGCTGAATTAAAGTTCAACAGCAAATTATTGTTTTGAAGGCTCAACTTTAGGATCACTGCATCTTGTTTTTTTGGAGCCAGAAGTGACGATTATTTTATCGAGAAGGGTGGAGCTGGGGAGGATATCTTGTTCGGATCTGACTGAGAACCTGATCGCATGCTGTGGTAGAACGTAACGCATACTCTGCGCAGCACAGTAGTAAACTGTATGTGTAGTAATAGTTTATAGTTAACTGTATATGTAACTCACCCTGTCTCTCTTCCTGTCTTAGATGCGTTCGGTAGATCGGGTGTTCAAATTCATTGACCTTCCATCAGAAGAGCCACTGCCGCGCAAATCCGGTGGTAAAGGAGGGCCCGACCTCGTCATCGACAACCCTCACGCCCAGGACTGCTGGCCCAACCGTGGCCAGATGGATGTAAAGGGCCTCACTGTGAAGTACACAGAGGCTGGACGTGCTGTCCTCAGCGACATCTCTTTCTCTGTGGACGGCGGGCAGAGTGTAAGTTCTAAGTGATGGCCAAAGCATGTGTGTGTGTGTGAGTGGTTTTTAATGAAACTTGTCAGAGTGATGCATGCTGTCACATTTCTTATTGGATTTCAAAACATCAAAACACTGATTAGCGAAAGAGGGGCGCTGCAATTAACGGGTCATAGCAGGGTCATAGAAAGATTACAGCAAGGTGACATTCAAACAAGTAGGACACCTGTCCCATTGAGAGCAGAGTAAATAGCTAAGATTATACAAATATTCTAATTAAATAACTGAATTAGTAAAAACATCAGCAATTTCATTAGTGACACATGCCTCATGTCTACACTTTTCTTTGTTTAAATGATTTCCACCTTTAAGACATTCATATCTGTAATATCTCCTGTCGATCTGGATTTTAAATGCCTTCTGCTATTTAATTAGGTCAGAGGACCTCAGCCAGCAGTGGCCTGATAGATTTCAGTGGAAAGATAGAAAACATGTACTATGTGACCACTTTCTCTCTGCTCCTGGCAGTTATTATAGTCGGTATGAACGCCTCGTAATGAATCCTGGCAGACAGCAGAGCTCAGTAAGTGTCAGCACTTTAGCCTCATCCCATTAGCTTCTCTGTAGCTTACTGATAAATGGACTAATTGTTGCTGCGAGGCTGCAGAAGAAAGGAAGGAAAGCTTTTAGAAATTCCAAACACCTCAAGGCAACAGTTCATCTTACAATGTCATGAGTAAACTCATATCCACGTATACTGCATACTATACCGCATGTGTACAAGGGCAACAGATACACAGAAAATAATTTAGCAGATTAAAATGTTTCTGCTCTGTTTTGTGTGTGTTTATAGATGGGTCTGCTGGGTCGAACAGGTTCAGGGAAGAGCACCCTGCTCTCTGCTCTGCTGCGTCTCGCCTCCACAGATGGAGAAATCTCCATCGACGGCGTCTCCTGGAGCTCCGTGTCCCTGCACACATGGAGGAAGGCTTTTGGAGTGGTACCACAGGTACATCTACGACGGCTGAGATACAGAAGCTGATACAGAAGCTGCTGATTAAAATTCAAATACTGCTTAGCAAAACTAGGCACCAGAGTGTGAATGTGAACGAGAAACACACTGCAACTCATATTAAAAGCTTCTCAGAGTTTTTTTTTTTTTTTTTTTTTTTTTTTT
>OMLP01036124.1:0-10823 GCA_900302685.1 Spondyliosoma cantharus | reverse complement strand
AATTCATTACGTGGGAACACCCAGGCAGGTGCACCTGCCCAACTGTGACCTTGAAGACGAGAAGAGCTTGAAGAAAAAGGGGAGAGGAAGCGATGACGTCAGAGTGGAGGGGAATCACAACATCTGTGCTGTCAAATGGTATGACAACAGGGCCATCATACTTGTGTCATCCGTTGCTGGACCTGAACCTGTACAGAAGATTCAACGCTGGGACAAAGCCACCAGAACCTACCTTGAAGTTGAGAGGCCTTACATTGTTGGTGTCTACAACAAGTACATGGGAGGTGTGGGTTTGTTGGACTCATTTACAGCCAAATATAAGTCCCCCATCAAATCCCATCACTGGTACATGTAAATCTTCTGGCACACCATCATCCTCTCTCAAGATGTCTCGCAAAGAGACAATGAACAGGAGACAGTTTCAGGCACAGCTAGCATCCTCTCTCATCCTGGTGAACACAACACTTCAAACTCCAAAGAGAGGACGACCATCTTCCAGCAACACAGACAGTGACATCAGGAAGCTGTCTAAATGCTCAGAAGAAACCATCCAAGAGATGTGCCCACCTCCCATTGAATGTACGCTAGGATCTGGTTGCGCATTTCCCAGTAAAGAAAGGGAGAGGACGCTGCAGACGCTGCAATAAAGGATACACCAACACGCAATGCAGCAAGTGTGATGTTCGCCTTTGCTTTTCAGAAGACAACAACTGTTTTTGTGACTTTCACTACCAATGAAAGTCAGTCACGAAAAGAAAATTAGGAATGAAGAAGTCGCTAGAAAAAGCTAGAGTTTTATCCTGTTTAATCATAAAATTATGATTATTATTAATGTATTATTGTTATATACCTTTATGGGGCTAAGTAAGCAATCAACCCTGCAAATGAACCCTTAGTTGTTCTGAATTGTTGTTCAGACAACGTGAGTACAAATACAGAAATTCTGCTCCCAACTAAGTCCAATGTTGCAATATTACAACATTTCTCTAAAAACGTACATGAACATTTAAAAAAAAAAAAAAAACTCTTTAATTTCTGCATCAGAGACCTCCTACAACAACATCTGAAAGGTCCAAAACATTTTTTTTTAGGTTTTTCTATATTTGGGTCTTACAGGGTTAAAGCTATGAGTCTGAGGGCCTGGAAATATTCAGCCCGTTTACAATGCTGACATATTGGTTTACCATCTTTAGTTCAGCTGTCTCCGGAGAATCTTTGTTCAAATCTTGGCTGACTGTGGAAAGGGGTGTCATCTGAACCTGTTTGCTAGATTTAGATTTTTTACAATTAGTTTCTGGTTTGATTTTATGATACATCATGTGCTAGTCCTTATGATGACATCATGTGCTAGTCATTATTTCCTGTTAGGGCCTATTTCCGATCCTTTATGTCCCTCCTTTCCTTCCTCCTGCAGCAGTGCCTCCAGGCCTACTGAAAAATCTTGCCCTTCCCCTTCCAACACATAGTGACTCCTTTCACATGGTCAAAAAACCCACTTACACCCGTAAGCATCTGGCCTGAACATTGTTCAGTCAGTGCCTAGTTTGAAAGAGAGACCAAAACAAAAGCTATCAAAAAAGTGATCATTGGAGTTGCTGTCATCAGTACTCTCAACAGAGATGAGAAAGAAATGAGATGTCTCACTCCTTAGCAACTTCTGTTATCAGCTCTGAAAATAAAAGAATGTGTGAAAATATTGGTTTTTGATTAAGACTTTTAAAAACAAGTTTTAAAGTCTTCTGAATATAATCTGATGAGGTATATAATCTGCTGCATTCTACTGTTCCCTGTTTTTCTGGGATATTCATGATCATAATGTGAGGGAAAAAATAAACATTGCCAAATTTGGTCCTACTTGGATTAAGCATGGAAGAGTTACGGCCTGTCAAATACATCAGGACACATCCTGTAAAATTATAAACACTATATCAGTATATCAAAAAACGAATGCAAGCTTTGTCCATCTTAATTTGGTATATAAAAGATTTGTTGAAGATTGGATAAAATGTATTAATAATGAAAAGTTAACAGTTAACCTGGACAACCGTCACAGCAGGTGGAAAAGGAAGAAAACCAAGTTTCTCTGTCTGTTATTGAAATAATAATATTTTATTGTTACATATTTTACTGTTACAGTAAATTAGATTGGATATCAGAAACACAGTTGCTTTGGTCGCTGCAGTGTTGATTTTATCAGACGGACAGTAAATTTAAAATATAATCAATTTTATTTATATAGCCCAAAAGCACAATCAGATTGCCTCAGTTGGGCTTTACAATCGGTACAGCGAGCAACATCATCTGACCTTAGACCCTCGATTCGAGTGAGGGAAAACAGATGTTTAGTTATGTAAACACAATTTAATTAATTAAAGTGAACCTGTAACCCTGTGTCTGTAACCCTTGGATCATGAACATTATACCAAATTAATTACACCTGTGGGTCGGACGTTAGCCACTGCACACTGTATACGTGTGTCACGCACCCACACACTCTCCCACTTTCTACCGACTGGGAAGACAGGACACTTTCATTCAAAAAACCTTGTTTACATATGTAAACATGAGTTTTATTTCATTTAAGTGAACCTGTAACCCTGTGACAACCATATACCAAATCAGTCATGAGGAGAGTGAGTTGGCACCACCTTTAAGGTAGACTACGCCATACAGTGAGTTCAAGCATTTTATTGCCAGCGACCAAAAGGTAAACAAATACTACTCCAGGTCAAATGTCAAACGAAAATTACATCCATCAGCCCATGCTGGCCAACTGAAGTGTATAAACAAAAAAGGGGCCCAGGCAGGGCAACAAATGAAAAACTCAATCATCCCCTGCAACCTTAATAAAAAACGAGGGGACAGCGGATGAAGCCAGGTTCAGGCAATAAAATCTGGTGAAAGTAGATGCCCACATCTATGCTGTTGCGAAATGGTCTACCTCCACCAGACCAAAGTGAAGCCATATCTGGCCCACTATCTGTGAGTGAATGCACCACTTGCCAGACTGGGGACCTCCTGACTGTATATCTGCTGCTGCATTCTGGGCCTTGGAAGATAGAATGCCCTTAGGACCACACTTTTGGACTGAGCCAACAAAAGGATCCACTGGACTCTTGCATGCGGGGGTGGAGACTTCAACCAGTTGATATAAGACACCATAGCTGTGCTGTCTGTCCTTACCATTACCTGCCTCCGTAGTATAATGGGGAGGAAATGTTTTAGGGCTAAGGAAACTGCCTCCATCTCAAGGAGGTTCACATGCCGCCATTGTGCAGGACCCCAGTAACAGTCCTGCCCTCCCAGACTGCCCCCCAGTCTGACTAAGAGGCATTGGTAATTATGGTCACCCTGTAGCCCCCCTGGCCCAGCAGAACAACCTCTCAGACAGCCTGTGACCGACTCCACATTGTGAGGGGCTTGAGACCACCCTGGGAAGGGATAAGCTTTTTCAACCTGTACCTTGGCAAGCAGACCTTTTGACATCCAGACCAAAGCTGGAGGGGGCATGTTTGGAGCAGGCCCAATCGCACAACCTGGGCAGCTGCAGCAAAGAGGCCCAACCTTCGTTTACACTGCACTACTGACATGAAACGCAGTCCCGGATGCACTCCGTGTTTTCCTGTCTTCTCTTCTGAGTCAAGAGGGCTGTCATGGTGGCCCACAATGTGAATGTTGCAATGCAGAGGCTCTTGGTGGATAAGGCTGGGGAGGAAGCCTGGCAGCTCCCCTGCTTCATATGCTCTGCACAGCATAATGTGTCTCTCATCAAAAAATCTGGAGAGTTAAATAAGAGAAACACAATTCAACAAATATGCAAGTTATTGAAATTCAAGCAGCACAGCTCATATGTGGACAGCATTGCTGTGTCAGATTCATTGAAGAATTAGAATGAATGGTCAAACTGGCTGCAATAGCACTCCAGATACATGTGGCCACCCAAAAGCTATCAACAAAGAAGATGACTGTCAGTCAACAGCCAAAAGCAAATGAGCAGAAGCTGCACTCCGATGCTATGGAGCACTGCAATATGTGATGACAGAAAGCATACACAATTTACTCACTTCTCAGTCAGTATGCCTTGATTGCGGTCTGCAGAGGATGAGCACAATTGTCACCTTTCTGCAAACAAAACAAACAAACTCATGGAATGCCAAGAAGAGACCAAGTGTAAGGCAGCCCGACAATAGGCAATCAACTGTGTAGAATGAGCAAGGTAAAACATAGAACAAATTGGTATAAGCTCCCACCGACCAGGAGGATAGAAAGAGGAAAAATATAAGCATTTGGTATAATGCTCCTGATCCAAGAGTTACAGGTCACTGAAATGAAATGAAACTTGCCATGTTGAGGGGGAAAAAAATTATGGAAGAGACCTCAGGAAGAGCCATGGAGGAGGGATCCCTCTTCCAGGACGAACAGACAGACATGATAGAGCAGATAATGATGACAACTTGACCTTTGACTAAAGACAGACCCCTTTCTCTTGTCTCCCTGTCATCTTGTTGTCTTTTTCAGGTGTTGATGTCCATTGGGGAGGACCTGCCTTATGGAAGAGAATCTCCCAATCAATTGAATCAAGTTCCAAGCTGCGGTGTTAACAATCCAACACCACAGCACCTACACACAAAGAGCGATTACTCCATCTGATGCTTCCGAAATAATGTGATAATACTCAGACAGACACTTTGATGAACCTAATGGAAAGATGCTTTTGTTGATTGAGCGGTCACTCAAACCAGTGTTTTTGTTAATTGTTGCATCTTTAAAGTTGTATAAGTTATGAAATTCACTGCTAAACCATTCCAATGTAAAGAAAAAATTTTAAATGGAAATTAAGGGACAGTGTTTCCAGTGATTTTATAATTGGTTCCTAATTCAGGTTGCATTTCACACACTAACTATATTTTCTAGTATTACTACCACATCTGCACCAATACAGAGTTTTAACATGGCACCCTAAACATTAAGCATTAAGAGAGAATTTAAAGTGCACACAGTGAATCTGCATTAAAAAAAGTTACTCACTTTTCCATGGGATTACATAAATACATCACGTAAACATCAATGTACTCACCAGCATTTGTATGGAAAACATTTTTTAATGTGGGTCTTGTAAGTCACTGAAACCGACTCAGTGAAATTCTGAATTGTATTATAGTTGACAGAATCTTGGAATTTCCTCAAAAAATATACATTTGAAAACAAAGTTATGAAAATTATTTTATTCTATTTTTCAGTAAATTTGGCTAAAAGTGATCCATTACTTAAAAGTAATTTCTCTGAGGAGCTTACTTCTGTTTTACTGTAAGAACACCGTCACACCTGTAGAAACAATATAACAATATTTAAGGTGTGAATGAAGAACAAATGTTAGTTCTTAATAAATAAATTCAGATTTAACCACAACATGGCATGACTTTATCATGGTTGGTTGGTTTTGATGAGCCAGCATTGTTCTAAGGCGGCTGAAAGTGCCAATACAGAAATTATTTGTATATCATCTTTATGACAATTTCTTTATGTAGTCCATTCACAAAACCATGGTGTCAACATAGTCTTCTAATGTAATCTGTTCCTTTTGGGCAATGATGTTAAATCCGAGCTAGAACCAAATATCTCTTAGTCTAATTTAAAGATGCTGTAACAGATTTCTGGGGGTGCCTGGTGGAGCCTCAGCTAGCATGTGCCCAAAAACCTTTAAAATGACAATACTTTTGCCTTTCCTGAGTGCTAGTGCAAGTATTGAGAGGCCTTTGCTGAGGTTTAAAACGACAAAATTTACATACATGAAATCATTTTGAAAGTCTTTTGAGCTCATGATCAGTGGATTCAATGAAATTGCACATATAATAGTTTACTGGCAAGCTTTTGATTAATAAAGTTGCACATTTCATTCCTTGTTTATTTCCAGTTGCATGTTTTATATTGAGGAGATGTGTAACTGAAATCATAACAGTAGATTGGAGGCATTTGACATTTGATGTCACATCAGTCATGTAATGGGAAAGTCTGTTATTTCCCACATTTCAGACAAATGTAAAGAAGCACATAATGGCGTTGTGTACAATGTGTCCTGCAGAGACTATCAAAGTGCTTTTTGAAAAAGAAGCTGAAGCCCAAAATCTCTGAATTGAGAACTGGATTTTGAAATTGAATAGCGTTCTTATTCTTTCCTGTAACACCTACTAATTTTTTATAGTTGTCAAAGCTTACATTAGCGCTGGTGTGAAATATTTTATCCATGCCTATAAACTTTTTTTCGTATTCGATAATATAATGAAAAATGTGAAAAAATGCTCAATAATGTTTCTGCAGGACAAAGATTAGGTTAATATGTTATATATTTCTGTGGAACTCATTTTAGTGTTATGAAAGATTTAAACTTGCCCCCTGTTTACAGTTACAATAGTCTGCTGACTACTGGTAAAGTATATAAATGTCTGACTTTAATATGGATTTCAGCTACTGCACAGAAGAAATGTTTCAAAATACTCAAAAACTGATGAGTTTTTTAAAATTGTTTTGGAAAATCTAGAAGAACTTCTTTCTTGTGGAACTGTATGTTTTTACAGGTGACAATAAACTTTGAGTCACTTTTTCAACTCTGCATAGGTCTTGAATATAAAAAGGGTGAAAGTGAGGGGACAACAATAGTAATTTAAAAAAGTAGGTGGGGCTTGTCCCTCTAACCCCAAACCCTGACCCCCGTATAATGGGTGTAACGACATTTACATTTTCTTTGATGCCAAGCTTTGATTAATTTTCTGGTTATACATTATGTAATCAAAAGGGGTTAGGGTTAAACCTATGACATGAACTATAAAAGTTGAGAGAGAACACATTGAGATATTTCAGTAACTCAATTTTACAGTACCATACAGTGGAGGAAATAGTACTGGATATCTGTCCTCAAGTACATTTATGCAACAGAAATATTAGTCAATTACAAGTAAAACTACTGGTATTAAAATATACTCAAGTAAAAGTACAAAATATTCTTCTGAAACACTACTCAGTGTGTTAGTTTTTACTATTTAACCATGGATGTTTAATGCATTATCAATAGCAGGCATTCAATCAAAGGGGTTTCTACTTCCCCAAATCTTCAGTATTACTCCAAAGTCCTCCACTGTTCTGCTCAGTGGTCATGGCCACCGTTTCAAACCTGGGCCTGCTGCACAGTCTGCTGCTGAAATATTTGGATATTATTTCAAATTGTACTCGGTGGTCGATTATGATTTTTAAAAGTAACTGAGTAGTTAACTTAGCTATTGCAACATTATTTAGAAATTGTCATTTAATGCGATTTGGTGCCCACCACAGTGCGACACCACTGCTGTTAAAGAAATTCCAGGTCTGTAACAGTTGTAGGTGCACTACAACACACTAGCTACAAACAAAAGACATTATGTCACAACAATGTTATTAAGAATGCATGATAACTGAAACATGTATTCATTATTTATTATTCTAACAATGTAAACATAGACGATAATTCCCCCGATACAGTAGGTGGCTTCTCCTTAAAAGTTGATTTGCTATCCGACAATAACACAGAGAAGACGAAGCAGAGAGGGCAGTGGGGGGTTAAGAGATTTCACCATGGAAGATTTCAACTGTATCTGACTGCACCCTGGTTGTGTCTGTTTCTGTAGCGGCTGGTTTATGTAACAAACAGCCAGCAGTGGCAATGATACAGGGGACTTCACACTCAGGCAGCAAAGAATTACAGACGAGGAGTGTGACACAAGATAGGCAGCAGTTGTTCAGGAGGGACAGGGACAGCCTAAAAAGTTGTTGTGTTACAGAGGAAACTACAGATCGAAATCCCATCAGGGCCCAGGTCCTTTCTCCCTGTCATTTTGTGAACTGCATCAGACAGTTCATCTTTTATAATTTGGGAATCCAACACAGCTTTAACATCTGCGCCAAGTGAAGGAATCTTAATTTGATCAAAAAAGTTATGGAAATATTCAGTGGTTATACAGCTTTCTGACAAGTATAAGTGGAAATATTATGACTCAAAAAGAATGTTAATTTTATCTCCATTTGTATTCATGATCTCATTGATTGTTCCCTCATTTTGCAACACTTTATTAGTGGATATTATATTGTATCTTGCTTTCAAAACCGCTTTTTTTTTATTTATTCTTAGTGTAGCATATACCATTTGGTCACAAATGTTAGCTTTAAAGGCTATATTGAAACCAACATACTCCAGAAACTTAGGGTATCGTAACCGCTGTGGTTTTATATGCCAAATATTCTGCCCCCTGAGATCGGTGCCAGCAGAGTACCTGAGCAAGAATAAAGCATGGTCAGATATTAGGATGCTCATATACATACAATCTTTAACTTTAGAAACAATTGTACTGGAAATAAGAAAGTAATCTATATGACTGTAGGTATTGTGACTAGTAGAATGACATGAGTGTTCTCTCTTTGTAGGGTTTCTGGACCTCCAAATATCTTTTAAGTTTATGTCAAGCATAAACTGATGAATAATCTTCCTGCTTCTTGGGTGAGAAATATCTGAGCCTTAGGATCGATCTAGTTTCGGATCTAGGGCACAGTTCAAATCGCCACCTATTATTATTTCTCCGTACAGTGAGAGATTGATAGAAACAGCTTATTGTAAAAGTTCAGGATCTTCATTATTTGGTTTCTCTTTTGTGTCTAGTTAAAAAAATCCTAAATTCAGCTCCTTCTACACCCCGTCTTCCACAACTACTACTTGGAGGTTGTGATTTTGTGGAAATGAAATTCCCAGACAAAACAATTAGAAATATGTTTAATTAAATCTCATACCCTATGCTAATTTACAGAAACTCTATCTCACAAAACTACCCAGACAAAAAATATTCACACACTACAAACTAAATATTTGAAATTTTCAATTACTCCAAAGCTAAAGAGATCCAATTTAAGATATTGAACAGAGTATATCCAGCCAGTGAATTGTTACGACATCGATTTCCAGTCCAACAAGTATATATAATAATTCTTTGATGATATTAAAGCTACTGATTTATTCCTTCAATGCATGTAATTTGAAGCCTATTGGCTGGATTTACATGACTGGCTTAACCTGTGTATTTTTCATTTAAAACTCTTTTTTCAAAAATACATTGTTTATGGACAAGACAAGAGGTGACCTTCATGTTAACAACAACCTCAATTCTTGGAAAATGGTACATACATAAATCCAAATAAACCTCTTACACTGTTTCTGCCATCATCAAACAGAAGCTGATATTTAAGACCTCTCATCTCATCTCAAGACCAACACCTCTCATCAAAAATGTACCCATAAAGGTGAAAACATAAAGGTGACATTGTGTGATAAACTGAGACACCTTACCTGTAGAACTTCATTTCTTTTAAAGTACACCTCAGTTTCATCTCTGTCATCTCTGATATGATGCAGTTTGATTATACATTTGTTGTATAACTGATCAATACTACACTGACCTGATTCAAACAACATTTCGAGGCTCCTCATAATTATGAACAAATGCTGTCTAGAACATGTTTAAAGCCCTGTGATGGAATATCTGCTATTTTAAAAGCTTTTGCTCACAAACAATAATTACAACATGACTGAAATAATGAAGGGGACACATGTGTCCACCAGATGGCAATGTTATTATTTACTGTGACTGGGTCAGACATCTCCACTGCATTTAACCCTAACCCTAATGTTCAAGAATTACTTCTTCTTTTCTCGTATCCTTGTCCTCATACTACTCTCAAGCAGCTTGTTGTAGACCAAAGAATAATAAGCAAACATGATGAAGTTTATCGCCTGCTGGATTCAGCGTGAATATCAATTATTCATACCCAAACACAACAAAGTCATGGCTAAACCTCTACAAGTGGTTGATTGGTTATTCTTGATGGGACTGATAATAATAATAGTGCATATCTGAAAGTGTTTAGTACCCCTTTTTTATCAAAGATTAAGAGAAATATTATCTTTTCATAAAAATATAATTAGACATAAAACAACTAAGTTGCTTGCAGTCTTAAAATGGGTGTTGGTAATTCTGTTCAGAAGCATTTTTTTTATTATATTTGTATAAAATCTCTCAACATCCAGACAGCAATCAAAATATAAACGCTTTGGGGAAAAAAATCCATGGTCTGTGGCAGCAACAGGGCTGTAATAACTGCATCCAATCAATTTTAGCAGCCCGAAGATAACTTATGGACAGCCTGCCTGTCCTTATCTGTCCTTACCTGCCCACCCTGCACTGACTCTGCCCATCACTCACTGCATGTGACCAGAGTCTACACACCATTGCTGCAGCTGTAGTGGAGTGAGCTCAGTGTTTAAAGTAATGAGTACAGTTGTTTTTGTAGTGTTATTTATTTTCACATGTTCCAAACTTCAATAGACAAGAGTCTAACCTAATTAGTTTGATATTATTAATGCATCATGTAAAAGTGTAAGAACTGAGTTTTCTTCATAACATCTAACTACAACTAACTTTGTTTGTTTGCTGTCTGGATGTTGAGACATTTTCTTTTGACATTATTTTTTTCATTTATTTTTCAAGAAAGTCAACAGACAAGACTTCTTACACTGTACAATTTTGTTGTTTTAAATAAAACAAAACAATAAAGACAAAAACAAAACACAAAACAAAATTAATAAAAAACAAGAGTCTGTTGGTAGCGAACCAGGGGGGTTACAATACATTTGATAATTGTTGATAAATTCAGCCCATCCCTTCCAGAATTTATCAAATACTAGTGCATTGCCCGTAGGAAGTATGTATTCCTATAGAAAAGTGGGATGTTAAGTAGCTTTTTCATGG
>OMLP01036119.1:0-12312 GCA_900302685.1 Spondyliosoma cantharus | reverse complement strand
ATAAATAATTCAGCTTATCTGAAGAGAAAGAGAGCGTGGCGTTAACACGCACATGGGAGCATGCACACAAGTCATCGCTGCACAGGCTAAACAAACACATGCTCGTCTGCAGAGCAAAATTTTTTCGGCGCACAAATAGCTAGAGATGCCAAATGTATGCAAATAAATACTCTCTCTCCTACTCACACACAGACACACACGGACATGCTGTGAGTGGGTCCTGTATACTGGTATCAGGTGGATCAGCAAGGAGTATGCTGGGAAGGTTGATGAGGTCTCCGGGCCCTTTGATCTCTCTTATCACACAGATTCTGCTCAGCTCAGCGCTGTTCTTCTCGCTAGCACTGCATTCCTCTGAGGCTGACTCACAAACACATGCACACACACATTAATTAAAACACTCACAACAGGCCTCCTAACCTTAACTTTGTCCACCACGTGCTGTTTGTTGCATTCAACCTTAAAAGAAAAGGGCTGAGTCTGTGCTTAATTTGACAACACATTGATGATGTAGATATTTTAACGAAGAGTGCGGACACGACTATGTCAAAGTAAAACTGCATCAAAGCTGTCGTTATATCTCACAAGCTACTGACAACAGACGCACAACACGTGACATTCTATTCTATTTCCTGGTGATGCTTCATTAACTATGCAATGTTCTCACATCCTCCTGAGCATATTCACATAACAGTCGCGGTCGATAAACATGCATCTCATTTTCAAAAGTAGTTTAAAACATGCTGAAGCGTAAATATACATTCGACTTGTTCATTCACAGCCCAGAATGATCCATCCAGGTGGTACAAAAACACACAGACATACACTCTGACCTTCACCAATGAGCTTTTCTCATCTGAGCTACAAAATTCCCACTTGCATTCCACAGCGAATTCACACACACACACACACACACACACACACACACACACACACACGCTGAGGAAACCAGACAGTGACTGTAGAGGCTAAAGTTTACCTCTTTAAACCACTAATAACTCGATAGGAATTTTTTATAGTAAAAATACAAAACATTTAGTGTGGTTTGTTTTGTCATATTTAGTTGAGACATTGTTCAAAACAAATGCAGCAACTAAAAGACATAGCTCGATCATTTGTGATTTGAATTTGCCCTTATTTTAGTTTTTTAGATTTTTTTAATTAAAAACAGAACAAAGAGCCATCTCCGAACATCAAACATTGAGCCAAGAATGAAAAAAGGACAGAAAAATGTAGGTAGTAGGGATGAAGGTAATCTGAAGGTGAGCAGAATGGTTTTGGACTGAAAGGGAAAACCTTTATTTAAGCCTTGGAGTGAAAAATTCTTGTCAGACGTACAGACTCCTCGGTCCTGCTGTGAGATTTCTCCCACTGACCCAATATAACAGTTTGAAGTATAATCTGTAGTGAGTCTGGAGTTGCTTCCAGAAAGATATTTTGTAGTACTGTCATTACCTCTAGAGATAAGTGGGAAAATATGTGCAACAAGCTGCAGATCAAATAGTCCGCTGCAGGTAAGGTCTTGATGCATCATTAAAATAAAACAAAATGAGCTGTTTATTAGGCACCAGAATCCCATCAATCCCGTATTCATTTTTCATTCAACAACTGAAAATAACAACCCCCCAACAATTTTGTATGCTTACTGACTGTATTTGAGAGTAACAATGTGTGTGTGCCTGGCTTGCATTCGCTGGTGTGTGTGTTGCATGTCTTTAAGAAGATGTATGTGTGCGTCTTTAAGTGGCCTTGAGCAGCAGAGTTAATGGCCTCCCCTTTACTATAGAGCAGCTGAATCAAGTAGCTCTAATGGGACCAATATATCTGCCTGAACAGCGCTTATCACACCGGCTCAACAGATGGGAGGATGGACAGACCAAAGACAAAGAGAATGAGAATGAGGGAAAGAGAGAGGACACCCTGAGTGAAAAACAGATGTGGACTCCAGAGAGTGGTGGAGGAGTCTGCAAGTCTAACGAGAATATTTCATCGGAGGAGCTTTAATAAGGGTTTTCTCTTTCAGTCCAAAACAGGTCGGTTCACCTCCAGATTACTGTCGTCTCCACTGGAAACATTAATTCGCAGGGGAGATCTGTGTCTAGGTTTATTATATTTGACTCCATGTTTGACAGCAAGTACCTATTACACACAGACAAAAACACACTGGAGGCTGATATTTTTTCGAGAAACCTGTGGGTCCCAGGATTCCTGTGAGATTCCCATGAGATCGGAGTCAAGTTCACTATTCATCACTTGACAGGAACAGAGCAGGAGAAGAGGTCAAAAGAAGCATCATTAGGTCAGGTTTTATGTATACGAATGCCGTTAATTTATTATAAACACTAATTTGGGTATTTTAAAAATAATGGTAGACATTATGTCTTCTTATATCATTCTTTTTTTATTCACCCTGTCGGCTATGGTGGCTGGTTTGATGAAGCCACCTGACTGGTGTTCGACGTGTACACTGTGGATTTGACAACTCATGGTGCACATGCAAGACGTGAGAGGGTGGCGAGAGCATCACATCGAAATGATTGCAGTGAACATTAGTGAAAATCCACTCATGGGTCATCTTCTAACACACACCTGTCTTCTTGTAGTTTTAAACAGGAGGAAAAAACGACACGTTTCTGGTAGAAGATCTTGATAAAATGGGTGACATCAGAGTGGACGATTAACTGTTGGGGGCATAAAATCCAATTCCGTTTAGGAAATTGCTAGATCCCCATCATCGCATGGTAAAATGATTCTAAAATGGTCTGTATGGTATTAGATAACGTATTATTTTTCAGAATGTAGAACTATCAAATTATTCCCCTCTGTCCCTCTCATCCATGTGAGTCTCCCCTCTTTATTTTCCTCTCTTAGCCGGTCCCGACACAGGCGGTTTATCTGATTCTAGGCAGCTCTGGTCGGTAGCCAGTGCATATTTCAGTTCGTCAGAGTGGAGTGGCGCTGCCAGCAGAGTTTTTCTTGGCAATGTGTCCGGCAGCGGCCTGTATGATGGGCTCCCCGCGTCCTCCTCCACCTCTTCAGTAAACAGACCTCCTGCCTCGCCTCAGCTGCAACGCCATTCTGCATTCACAGACTTGTCAAAAAACTCTCTGCAGAGTTATGTTAACTAGCTGGCAAAGGCTGACATTAATCGCCATCACCTCATTACAAAGTGTTTTAATAGTTCACCCAGCTTTATATTTACCCTTTTATCACTGTCTGTTTTGTAGAAACCAAAGAGCACAAAGATTGAAAAAATTGTATGAAAGTATGATATTTCTCTAGCAGAAAGGTTTAAGGAAAAAGTGATAAAAAAAAAACAACTAATTCTCCACAAACACGTCAAAACCCTCCAATAATAAAATATAAAAGCAAAAAACTGTACTTGTATCGCATGAACTGCAGTCATGCATCAGTGTGTACTGTTTGCCATGACCCCATCATCACATGATATTTTATTATCCATCAAGGCAGATTAACGTAGAAACATTTGCTTGTTGCTATGACAAATCTCTGCTGAGTCCTCGACACCAGTGAGAAGCACTCGAGTGCTGTCATTCAGACAACCCACATATTTTCTTCTTAAGAGGCTCAATGACACAAAACACTTTAATGCAGTCTTATGATGACATTATAAGACGTTATGATCATCTGTCACTGGCTGAATGAAGTAATAATTTCTCTAATTTTATCGTGCCAGTTCTTTGAACACCGACCTGAAGCAGGTAATTCATCTCTTTAGATAGATTATACTTGAGCTACTTGACCGTTTACTGGACAAGGATAATTAGCTTTGCAGGTATAAAACAGGATAAGAGCATAGTAGTCAACAAGAGGGCTTAAAGGCTCAAGTTTAGGATTTTTACAAACAAATGAATGTCCGTTTCATTTAAGACCTTGCCAAACGAGTTCACACAATGATGATTAAGCATATCATGGTGCACTCTTCACTGGCATCACGATTGGACACGATTCAGCTGTCAAACGCAAAACAATTCTGTATGCATCACAATGCATCTCAGTGTATGGAATCTACTTTTTCATTATTTAAATTCTCCTTTTATCAATAAAAGCCCTACAATAGTCAGTCTAAAGCAGTCTACAAAATAAAAGCTGAACCTTTTCAATACATAGACATTACAAAAAGAAAACGTTTATCCATCTGCAGTGCCTTTCACATTTGTAATACAAAAATATTGTTTTCACTTATTAATTCACGTGAGGCAGAAGTCACGCTCAGCGTGGGTCTCGTCCAGTCAGTGCTTCCCAGCAAGTTCATAAAATCTGACATGTGCCCCAAGATGTCCATTTAAATAAATACTCATCAGATGATCTCTGCCTCCCTCCTACATGCCTCCTACGTAAGTAATGTTAACTTGATGTCCACAATTCAAAGCATGGGAGCAATATTGCGATGGAACTTTATTGTCCAGCTCATGCTGGACAGTCAACAATCAGCATAAGCGACAGACTCTGGATTATGCTCCATCTCTGAATCGATGCAGAATCTTCCACATCCACATCGCGATGCATCTTATAATTGAGAAATTTCCACACCTTTAATCATGGCCAGGTATGGCCTCTATGTGTTTTGCAGTATACCAGAGTTTTTATCTCTGGTATCTGTTGCACCATAGTGATACTTTTAAAGGCAGCCAGCAAATGTTGTTTGCCACAGCTGAAGGGGGAAGCAACAGCAGAGATGGAGTCGGCTACAGCAACTAGGAGTATGGCTCCTTTGACAGCATAAACACATCCGACATTGTAGTCTAATTACGCTGACTGGCGTTAGGGGGCAAACAAAAGTTCCACAATGCGGGTTTACACAAAAACAACAACAAATGGAAGATGTTTCATAAGAGGTAAAGAGACAGTCATGAGTCAGAATTTGACAACACTGAAGACGGAAGAAAATGCATATCGTGTAAGAAAACTCTCAAAACTGCAATGAACTCAGACACTAGTAGACATTTAAAGTCAATATAACATCAACAGCATCAACTACTGGCTGCGATGTCTTTCCAATAAGAGAGGCTATCAATAAAAGGTTTGTTCCCATGGTGGCACCACAGGAAAGGGTCGCTTTTGGATCATGACAATGCTCAGTCAGTTCCACGTTTGCGTATCCTTGAGATTTCAATATATTTTGTGAATTGATTGGGTTTCTAGATTAAAGATCAGATTCACCACAATGAGCATTTTCAGATGGTTTGGGTTATTCAACCCAAATTATTCAGTAATCTGCCCACAAGTTGTACAGATATCTCACTCTGGATCAAAGCAACCATCCTTGATCCACCAGCTGGACAAAGACATTGACTCTGTGTGTCAGTGCTGCTTTGATTTCAGATAATAGGACAATATGAGAGGAGTTCAGGCAGGTAAAAAACATGCACACACAGGTGCAATCTGGCACACAAAACTGATTCAAGCAAAGCAAACACAGCTGTGGTTGTCTGTCTGGTTATATGACTGAGATGAATGCATTTGTCTACTTCAACAAAGTCAACATTTAACCTGCATTCTGCAACTGTGAGTGATATGATCAACAAGTCAGTCACCAAACGTCCTGGAACTTCATTCACTTAATATCAGGCTGAGAAAGCAGATAAACTGTGTCAGCACAGAGCAAGCAGGTTGACTGAATTGCAAACAGAAAATCAACCCCAGGCCTTGTTACCATGCCAATTTAATCTGTTATTTCAACAATGGTACCACCTGGCAAGAGGTGTTTCTAAAAAAGAAAAGGGAAAAAAGTCCTGTCATGTCTAGAGCTGCAACAAACCAATCTATCAATCATTATTTTCAATTAGTTCATTAATTATTTAGTCTTCAAAAATATCATATGCAATTACAAGTGAAAACCACAAGTTCTCAAAGCCTTAGGCGATGTCTGCAAATTGTTTATTTTGTCTGGCTGTCAAAACATCTGAAATATGTATATGACATTAGATAAATTACTATAAATTACAGTGATGAAGAAATGGAGGAAAGTAAAGCAAAAGCAAAAGTGCCTGACACACTCATCCCCTAAGCAGTTAGCTAGTGATTGATTCTAAGAAGAATCAGCTCTGGCTGCCACGTTCTTCACCTTAATCACAGTTTTATCCAGGTTCTTCTTCGTCTCCCTTAGTGTTTGGCGCAAGCCCAAATGTAGCCAAAAATGCAGCAGCAGTATTTTGCAATCCTTTTACGTCCCTGATTAACATATGCTGCTTAAACTCATTCCTGTTAATGATAAACTTCCTTATAAAATTTTGATTATGAGATACATATATGGCGACCATGTGCAACTGAATCCATTGTGGAGAACAACTGGAACTTGCCAGTGTGTCAGATAGACAAAAAATAGATGGTTAAATTTGCATTCACAAAAACAAATGACACCACTGCGTAGGTGCAATGGGGGTCACAACACTTTGTATTGCTAAAAAACAACCCTGCGTTGTTTCTGAAGACTCCGTTTCGCCTGCAAATTCTACCTTGCAACTGTCAAAACAGAGAACCAAATGACTGCTACCTTAATAATCACAAATTAATGGGGTCTATTCCGGGCTGAGACCCATCCTCTAAGTTTTGTGGAAATCAGTTCAGTAGTTTTTTTGTGTAATCCCATGACAAACCAACCAACCAACACAGGAAAATACATAACCTATTTGGCGGCGGTAACAATAGATAAATCTGTTGAGCCTATAAAGTATGAAAATAGTTCATTTGACAATAATTCTGAAATATATTCAATACAAAATAATAATAGTAATAATAATAATAATAATAATGTTTAAAATTCAATCCACAGAGCACTCTGTTTTGGTGTGACTTGCACACAGAACGCATTTGAAAACCTACTCAAAACAAGTTTATACACAGTTTACAAAGACGGTAAAGGCAGGCCCCGGCCCCAACAAGCTCTTTGTCTCTCTTCTTATTTCTGTCTGTTTCTCTGCCCTCAATCGGCCTCTAATCATGTCTTCTTCTGTGTGAACAAGTGTGCTTGCCTCATTTACTAAGCAGGGAGTAAATATTTAGGAAGGAGGCTGAGGAGAGAACAGAGCGACCATTCGTGGTGGCAGTGGGGTTGAAGAAAGAGAGGAGGATTATGCTAATGTATCCAAACAACTAGGGTCATATCCTGAGACAGAAAGAGAGAAAGACCAACAAGGCAAGAAGAAAGAGACAGGAAGACAGAAAGACGAAGTGAAGGAACCAACTCAACCACATAGTGAGAAATAAATGAGAAAGTCTTGTGTTAAAAGAGAAGTGAGTAGAGTTTGCAGGTTTCCTGTGGTCAGGGGGCAGAAAGAAGAAGGATGCAAGGACAGAGGGAGGTATGGAGTGATGCAAAGATGAAGGGATGGACAGAGAAATTGACACATAGAGAAGGAGGGGATGGGGTCCTAATCTTCTCTGCTTCTGCTTTCGGGTCGACCGAGCTCCCGCAGTCACAGCTGCTCTCTGATTGGCTAAAAGTAAGAGCTGTGGATTAAAGGATGGAGGGGGTATTTCTTATTTTTTAGTGGTGTGTGTGTGTGTGTGTGTGTGTGTGTGTGTGTGTGTGTGTGTGTGTGTGTGTGTGTGTGTGTGTGTGTGTGTGTGTGTGTCTTTGTATCAGTGTGCTTGTGGGAACCAGTTTGGATTTTAGACATTTGGAGCAAGGACACTGCAGTCACTCCTCAGTTGTTTCGTTCAGGGGACTACTTTACAGTTTGACCTTGGGTTAGAGGCCAAAATTAGACTTAGTTTATTAAGCCAGAAATATATTTGAAGCCTTTCAAAAGCCTTACTTATCCTCAAAAGACTTTGCAATAAAGACTGACAGCTGAAGATTACAGTTGTCATCACTTAGAGCTACTTTGCAGTAAAGCTCAAATCAAATGAGATCAGATTTGGCCAGATTCCTGTCAAAAATATAAAAATCAATGTCTGATAATCATGAGAGCTGGGACATATACCACTTTTACAGGCCAGTTAACAGTCTTGAATTTCTGCCATTATAACATAATCAAGGTTTTAACAGGCCTTAATTCTGTGCAGTATCAAAGCTTTAGACTTGAGCTAAACTGAACTTTTAAACAACAAAAACAGACTTTGTCTTGTTTCCTTTTCAGAAACGATGAATGATTGAGTGTCTGATGCATTCCAACATCATGTTACTTCCCCAGGTTTAAAACATTAGCATAGGTGACAATTCATGAGACAATTTATAGTTACAAAATATAACTCAACCAGGAGGCCCTGTTCCCAACAGACATGTTGAAATGCATCAAATGGAGGGTGTGTATATACTAGACCTATGAGGTGTGTGTGTGTATTTGAGTTTATAGTACACACCCATTCCCCAAACCTAGCAGACTTGTGTGAGCTGAAGTAGAGGAAGCCAGCACTCATGCAGCGCTTTCAATCACGCACAACAGAGATTTTCTTCCATTTCATCTTGCCATAACCGCACGCACACACGCACACACGCACACACGCACACACGCACACATGCACACACACTCTCTCCATCTCCTCTGGAGCCCTGTCTCCTCACTCTGGCCCAAAGCATTTACTCTTTCACAACCTCAGCTGCTTTCAACTCAGCAGGACTCCAACAGTGTGCCCATGCATCTGTGTGCGTGCTCATGTGTGTGTTTGCGTGTGAGTGTATGTGTGCTCACATCCTACTTACTTCAATATAAGCGAAATGCAGCAGGAAAAAAACAACTTGAAGGATTATCTAAAACAGTGAGGGAGGAGGGAGAGGTGGGAGAAGACGAATGATGGAATAACAGAAGATGTAGAAGTCTTCCAAGATTATCGAGTCTTATCTGCTGTGGTTACTGTTGTTATGAACATCCTATATCAGGGTGTGCTGATGCATTTTTACGGCCTTGAACTGGGAGGAGAGATCAAGAAAACTTTGAGCAAGATAAGATATGAGAGAAGACAAAAACACAAGTCAAACTTAATTAGACTGTCCGATTTTAGGGCTAGAGTTCAGAAGGCCACATTTAAAGGATGATACAGCTCTTGTATACCATGTCTCACTTGGGTTTTTGTGTTATTTAAAGTTATAATACATAACATTTAAGCATTAAAATGTCTCAAATTAACAAGGGTTTTGTTATTTTTTGTGGAGTTCCAACTTTGAATCTTTTTTGTCGCCTTTCCCTACAACCTCTGCGGTAAACATCAGACGAAACTGACTAAATGTAATGTGAATCCAACTTTAAAGGATACCTATTATCCTTTGTTGTTTTAACCCCTTTCCTTCAGTATTTTATAAAGGCTCTTGTGCAAGTAAAAGGCCTTAAAAGTTTGCATCAACAGGAGCCCCTCTCTCCCACAGAAAACACGTGCTCCTGAAAGGGTGGGTCAGTAGTCCTGCCTTCAATTTCATGACTTTGTGACGTCACACTACATTAACATGTCACACACGTGACGTGATTCAGAGCAAAGAACTTTAACTCACCATGTGTTTGTCGCCTTACACTATTGTGTTGTAGTTACTGTCTCTGGCAACTTGTATTGAGAAAAATCACAATGAAGGTCAGCCTTCCAAATCAAGTTTTCAGTGATCTTTCCCCAAGAAAACAGCATCCCTCCCCACGAGTGAGAGTCAGACAGCATCCGCGGTTTACTGATGGCGATTATGTAATTGTGTTATTTAGAGCAGAAAGTGCAACTCTGTCACTTTCCACAATGTATGGTGGGTCAAGATCTCAATCACAACACATTATAACAGCATCCATTCCATTAAACCAATAAACAGTCAGCCAATACATGTTTAGATTAACACCGGGGGAATGCGTTGAAAAAAAATAAATAAATAAAAAAGCACACCTGTCAACTTCAGGATGTGTACGGTCGCGCCCCTTTTGGATCTCCAACGTTAAAGCATTAAAGCATGTCAATCTTTTCTAGTGGTAACTCAAGCAATGAAGGCAACAAATGATCCCATGGAACTTCACAAAATCATCAATCATCAATTTTCTTTTCATTGTTTTGATTGAGAGACCCATAGCAGCATAATGTGTGTTTAGTAACCTATAATAATAGGCATTATAAACTACCAAGACTTCTTACAACCTGAATTCTAGATAAATATAAAAAAAAGGAAATCAAAGTGTAATAGCACACAGATCAAGTTACAAGACTATAAATCAGTGCAAGTCATCTGGTAGAAAAATACGTACCGTTACTGGCAGATGTTTGTGTCTTTAAAAAAAAAAGCCTCTTTTCACAACAAAACCTTTGTGAAAGGAGCTTCAGTGAGGTAGTCAGTGAATTATGAAGTGAGGCAGGCATCTACCTTTTCATCACAATCTCTGTCCTTCTCCCTTTTCAATCAGTCTCCACTTCAGTTTGCCTCCTCCGACATTGCATCCTTCAACACAAATCAACACTCACGGCCATTTCCATAGGAACCAGATTCACAAAGGCAGCATGTAACCTTCCTTCTCCTTATGAGGGTTTATGGATGTGGAGCACACGGCCAAGAACATAAACATGTATCCCTTTAATTGAGCAGTGCATCATGTGAGAGTTTCTCACCGCTCATACATTTGGCCAACAGTCAAACATAGTAAAATGTGATATTCTGACCATGTGCCATCAGAAGCCGTATACGCCCCCAGAGCCCAGACGGCTAAATCAATGAAAAAAGGGGTGTTTTTAATTTCCCAGAACGTCTGTGAGTTATGCCTTCATTTAATTTCATCAAGGCTAATTAATGTCCTGTCCTTGAGATGTGTGACCCTGTAATGCACACCTCCTGCTCTTAAGCTAGTGAGACACGAAAACAGAAACACTTCCTGTGATCGTGATCATCATGGAAACCTGCATCAACTAGTCATAAAATGTAAAGATGTAGTCTAAGAAGAACATTTTACCTTTTTTTTTTTACATCTTTATTGCTTTTTTCTGCAATATGGCTCACAAAAGATGATCCACTTTCTTGGATGCATTATAAAGCTCGAGCGTAGGTCATAGCGCATGGCTGAAAATGTTCAGATTGCCAACAACACCGCTTAACAAATGGGGATAAAATTAAGCGGGAGATTGACAGACAGATTTGAGTATCTGCCATGATGTGGGTGTTGTACCAGACTGTCATGGCAAAGAGGAAGTGAGCCTGAGGGCAAAATCTTGATTTACAAGTTGATCTTCCAAGCCGCAACTCTGGATAATGGAAAAAGATGAGATTATTTACCTTCAGCCAAAATGAGTTTCATAATCACTGAATCAAATACATGCAAGCACATACGCGCTGTGTTGACAAAAGACTGCAGTGTTTTGGCATCGGAAAAGTCTTCAAACACATGGTTGTAAAAGCCAAATTGAACTTCCTGGATCATACTTCATGTTACAACAAACAAAGCCACTCGTTTTTTAGTGTTATAACAATGCAACTGGGCTGCTCAAACACCCATTTACAAATAAGACAAAGGGCCTCAATTGTCCTCCTGTGGACGAATTCTGAACACATCCGACTTGGAGGGGGCCCCAGTGTATGCTCAGAATACACTGGATGGCCTGCATATCCCTGTCAGGCCTGGGAATGCTTTGGAAGAGGAGGCAAACATGTTTGGGGTGAAGGAACATCTGCTCTACCTTGATTAGTTTGAAACACTGAGGCCAACATCCAAATAAACAGAAGGAAAATAGGTTGAAAAAAGGAGATGGGTTTACTTGGAGCTCTTTTCTTTGCCCAGTCAGCCATGTTTGCTCTGCCTCATTTATTCCAAACCATCCAAAAACAATGAACTTTTGAAATCAATCTGCTCTGAGACAGAATTACCATCATTGGCAATATTGCAGACATGATGTTCGACGTGAAGGATTAGTTAGGGGTATAAAACTTATAAACACACCAGCACGGTCCTTTAACTTTGAATGTTTGTTTTTAAACGGGCAAATTTATGACCACTCCAACTCCTCCCTCCTCCTCACCTCTTCCTCCCAGTGTGGTCCACTATAAACAGACAGATGTTAAATGTGGGGTGAAGAGTACAGTGGGGCCGGCTGTAAAGACCATTTCCTGCTCACCGTCACCCAGCAGCAACTCCTTTCGAGTAAGATAGAGTTCCTACAGTGACATTCACAACACCACATACTTCATCCTTTACTCAGAAAACACACACACACACGGCTGTGCAAAGAGAATTCATGCATGATCCTCTCTACTCCCTGTTTGGTCTCTGTGCAGCATTGAAACTTTATATAGGGGAACGCAAGCACAAGACACAAGCACACACACTTACTCACAGTCACATCTGCACTACATAATTTCCACATGATTCCCACATTGTAATTAGATCAGAAATTTACAAG
>OMLP01036106.1:0-19341 GCA_900302685.1 Spondyliosoma cantharus | reverse complement strand
CTGACGACGAGTTAACGAGCAGATTAAACTGATCTGAGTTCAGTCAGAGACACAAACTGGAGTTCAGACGGTGGACGGATGGATTTTTCTGTTTATAATGAAAATAGAGTCAAAATATTTCCTTTCTTCACATTTCTGAGTTTATTTTGTTGACTTATTAGACTCAATAGTGAACTGAAGCTACAGGCTGTCAGACTGTCACCTCAGAGATACACACTGCTGTTAGCAGCTAGCTGGTTAGCATGCTACACAGAACAGAGACGCTGTGACAGAACGTCAACACATGTTCCTTTATGGAATATCTTAAACTACAGTTGTGGCAACATCTGTAGCACATCAGTCTAATAACTGCTGTTATAGAGGTTCAGTACTGGGTGCTGGCTGGGAGACGCTGGGCTCTGATAGGTCCCTCTCTGTCTGTGTCTCAGCGTTCTGCAGCTGGACGATCGGTGTCTGGGTTCCTTGTGATGTCACTGAAGGTGTGGGATGTCGAGGCTGAAGACCAATAGCGTTCATCAAACCCATGTCTCTGTCCAGTCTCCAGCCAGAGCGGTTTGGCCTAAAACAACAACAAGAAGCAGCAAAAGGAAGATCAGATTTAAAGCGTTTACAATGGATCAGTTAATCCAGGCTCACGTGTTGCGATCAGATGATCCCGTTTATTCCATCATACTTTAAATCAATATTGCACTTGTTATCTTGAAAATCGAGAGTTTCTCTATAACCTGCATGTTCTCATCTTCAATCACAGCAGGTTTTACACTAACCTGTGGAGTCCATGCCATCATTAAAACAAAAGGTTCTCACCCCGGTCTGTCAGAGCCTCGGGTCCGGCTGGTTCCACTGTTGTTGACGGAGAACAAAGGTTCACTGCTCGACTCTGCAGGACTCTCACCGTCACTACGATAGAACCTACACACACACACACACACACACACACACATTAATTCACTTCCATTCAGGAAGTCTTGAAGCAGAGGAGGGCTTCCTTCGTGGAATCACACAGACCACAACCTCATTAAAGCTGTAATTGACCTTCTCCAATTAATGGTCTTCCTGTTCAGCCCGACCATTAAGATAATCACATCAGCTCACTTGTCGTTGTGGAGAAGGTGGGAGGGAAGCTCCCTGCAGCTCAGAGGAAAACCCAACAAACCACCTGGACCAACGTCAGTATTCATTCTAGTTCATGTGCAGCTCTTCTTGTTTGAGTTGGTGTCGAGGGAAGAGAATCACTCTGAACTGGTTCGACTTCAGGATGCAGAATAAAGCCTGTTAATCATGAAGGCTGACAAAAATTGATTTCCTGATTAACATTTAATTGCGAGAGGAGGAGCAGACTGGCTGAAGTCACAGTCACAGGTCACCTTAATGAGATTCAGAGATGTCTGAGAAACACGGGTCCAGACATCAACAATCAGAGTTACAGCCAACAGCTGCAGCAAGTCTGTGTCTGCAAATAACAATGACACCATAATGAACAATATCACCGATGAATGAAGTTAGACACTCACACAGGCCGGCAGATGACCAGGTCTCCCTTGTTGGTTCCATAAGCCAGACCCATCCCCGGATCCGGCAGCCAGCGAGCAGAGTTGATGCTGACGTGGCGCCTCTGGTCTGGAGCCATCGGGTAAACCACGTTGAACACCATCTGAAACACACAGGCAGAGTCAACACACACACTGACAACACACACACCGACAACACACTGCAGCTCACTGTTCTGTCTGTTGTTGAGGTTGTGTTGAGGTTGTGTTGAGGTTGGTCACAATGAATGGAAGTTGGTGTAAAGTCTTAACAAGAACAGCTGCACAAACCCGTGTGTGTCCTGAGGCACAGCCCTGCTTGGCGTAGGAATACGGAGGTTGTACGGTTGACAGAATGTAGTGCCAAAGGAAACGGATGCCTGGCGTCAATGTGAAGCGCCAAAAATACTCAAATGATAGCGGACACTGAAGCACTTTTATTTTGAGCTGTTCCTTCTTTTAGGTGTCGAAAACACGTCTTGCTGTCGCTGCTGTGTGGCAGCTCAAGGCTCTGCAGCGGGGCGAGCTGACGTCACCTGCCGCAGGTCACACAGACCGCAGATACGTACCTCAGACAACTGTACACCAAAAGACCCCAACCATCATTTTAAGGGCTTCGTCTAACAAATGTTAAGCGCTGAGTGTGGCGCTGCGTGTGGCGCTGAGTGTGGCGCTGCGTGTGGCGCTGCGTGTGGCGCTGAGTGTGGCGCTGTGTCAGTAGCTGTGCTGGCTGTTCTCTCTCACCCTAATGGACGTCTCCCCTCCGTGAGGCTGCTGCAGACGGAAGACTTGCGCCACCATGTGGTCTGTGGTGGGATGCAGCAGGATCCTGCGAGAGGCCAGGCCGACCATCACGTAGCAGCCCATCGGAGACAAGCTAACAGAAATGGCATTTGGACCTGTTGAAGGAAAAATAACAAGAACAGTAATGCGACTGTTGCACTACACCAGAAAAGAAAACACGTGAGCGCGACTTTGCATTTTTCTCTTAGATCAAGAACTTTCTGCTAAATTAGGATCATAAAACTATGAAGTCTAAACTGTTGTTTCAACCTGATTTATTCTGAATAGAATTCACATTTTCATATAATTCAGGATTAACTTAATGGAAGACTAATAACTGCTGAATCTTTGCAGTCGACTGTCAAACATCTAACATATTTACTGTACCGAATCTCTTGGTGTAGAGCATCTCTCCCAGGTTGTGGGGAGCGAGAGAGTAGATGGCCAGGATGCCCTCGTCTGGGAAACCCCGCTGGCTGCTGGGAATGAAGACCGCCAGCAGCTGACCGTCTGCAGAGATGTCGCAACTCGCGTCGTTGTAGATCTTACAGTTTGGCACCAGAACGTTGACTGAGGCTGGACAGGAGTCAGACGGACACATTTAAAATGAATGGGTCGTGAAAGGGTCACTGAAAACAGGGTTAGCTTCTGGAGACAGACGAGCTGTACGGAGCCAGACACTGAGTCAAGCCGTCTTCTGTGCATGGACACAGACCTGCAGCTCAGTCACAGACAGGAACGTTTTACATTGGTTGGGGTGTATTTGTAGTATTTGTAGTAACATCAACATCACAGGTCTCTGGAAAAAATCCTTTTAACTCCAAAACATACCGACTTTTACCAAAATGTGTATTTTCAGATGTGAATACACGATGAACGCTACAGAATGATGTGAAAACCTCAAAAACACAAAAACTATTGGACTGTCTCTTTAAAGGATTAGCAGCTGAGTATGTGCAATGTTAGTTAAACTAACTACTCTCAATTAAGAAAAAACTGCATTTAGAAAATGTGCCAAGAAAACCTTCCATGGTTAGCAGCCCTCGGCTAAGTGGCTAACAGCCGGTTTGAACTGAGCCGGTAAAGCTGCATCGTTAACAGTCAGATGTAAGAGACCTCACTGACGACGGGACCAAGTGAAGGCGAGCTGTCGTACCATTGCTGATCTCAGGCAGGTCAAACTTGGTGAAGTCCCACCACTGCAGTCGGTAGGTGGTGTTAGCGATGTTGCTGGCGACTGCAGACTGACCGTCCCCGATCGATGCACCTGAGAAGATCAACACCGTCAATAATAATAATAACAGAAGTGATGTGACGCGCTGTACCATCCTATGAGTCAGCTTCACCTCAGAGCTGAATACTTGCTGAAGTGGTGAAGCTCAACAACATCCATCAAACCTTATCAGCGTCTGGCTTGTAGATTTTTGTGATTTTCTAACCTGGCTGGTATTTTTGGTCGCAGTGCAAAGTGTGTGTGTTTACCAGCGAGTACTCTGTTGACAGAGGAGTGTGTGGCCAGGCCGGGCTGCCCACGTTCATGGAAGATCCCAGCATAGGGCAGGTACTCAGGGAGGAGGAAACGCCTGGAGGAGAACACAAAGAGAAGACATGAAACCAGACCTGGACTGAAAACACGACAGATCTGATCTAAGGTTTTCTGTGGATTCAGTTTCTGTTGTTAGCTGTGCAGAGTTTAAAGCTCATCCAGGGTGATGGCGTACAGGTACGCTATTTCTTCACCATCTGAGCTCCATTAATTATTATTGATAGTGTTCCAGTTCTGCGTCAGGAGGCAGGAAAGATTTCAAGAGCTGACTCACCGTGGGACGAAGCGACCGAGCGAGGGTGCAGACATCCTGGCGTTACGTGGCGTCCTGTGTCTCGCTCTGTCTCCGTTATCACTGGAAAGAAGAACATGGGACGGTTACACAGAAGAACAAACTACGAGCCGGGTCTTTATCTCCTCCTGGTTGTGCTGAAAATGTGAGAAAACCAGAAAAAAAATGTAATTTCATATTTAAGAAAATCTCAAGATTGATGCCGTTTGTCTCCAATAATAGTTGTGCTGAAGGAGCTACAGCAGGAAGACAAATCACATGTTAAAGAAACTGATGACATCCTTAAGGTAATTTGTACAAAGTTAGAACTAATAACTAGATATGTGTCAAGACGATGCTTCAGATCGATATCGGGGCCAATACGGACGTCCTGGTGCGCCCACATGATCTGTGTCAGAGGCTGGTTAGTCTGAACCAGCTGTCTGAGTGCACCAGGTGTGTTTACAGGTTCAGTCTTCACCCTGAGAGGCAGCAACACTCATCTTTATCTTTACGGTTATTTAATCTTGTTTGCACCATTTCATGTTTTCTTGTTTTTGTATTTGTTGTGTGTTTTTTATTTTTCACCCCTTTAAAGCACTTTGTAACCATGTGCTTTACAAACTAACTTTATTATTTTTATTAGATTTATTACACGAGTAGGAGACAGAAATGTTAAGTTAAGACATTTTTTGGCTGCCCAAGTGAAAAAGGTCTCAGACATAAAGACGATCAGATCAGATCTGTGTTTTGTCATCTCAGCCTGCAGATGAACAAACTATCAATCAGGATTAACTCCGAGGAATCAGACAACAGGACAGTGTGTCATCAGTTTAGTCTTCCGGGCACCAAACAACCACCTGCGTGCCACAAAGCTTTAGGCCCCTACAGCTCCGTCTGACACGATACCAGCTTTGAGTTACAGAGTTTGTCTTTGTCCTTCTTCCTCAGACAACGTCCACACTCAGTCGTCTGAATCTGTTTCACAAGTGTAACGGGATACAACATGGAACTTACTCCAGCTCCTCAAAGTCCACATCGCTGTTGTCCATGGAGTTGGACGGGTTGCTGGCGGGGCTGTCGGACGAAGACGACATGGCCCGGAGGCGGTTCTGCTGGTAGCGAAGCGAACGCTGTCGAATGCTGTCCCGCCTCGACAGATACTGGATCATCCTCTGGGCGTAGTAAGCAGCTGGAGACAGCCTGGACAGCACGGAGGACGAGTTCAGATCATTCTTTCAACAACAAACTCGATAAGCAGATGTAAAGCTGTGACGGGGGTTAGAATAGCAGCAATGTTCATTTTTGCATCACAATTTTCATTTTCACTGAAAAAGCGACTACAATCAAGGTGACAGTTGTTGAGAGTGTGAACCAGTCTGGAGAACAAGGTTTGTAGTCCAGGACGTCTCTGCAGCTCTACAGGACTTCAGTATAACAGCCGACTACAGATTGCAGCTTCAGGATTTACATATTGCACTTGGTCGATTGATCGGCCGTAGCAGAGAGTGATTCTGTGGTCGGTCAGAAACAGGTCGTGGATGAAGATGTTTCTGATCACCAGCACCAGAGAGGCACGTCACCAACCAGACTTTATTTAATATCTCTATTGGGTTCAGATCCTCATATAATTGACTCACCAGATTTCAGACTGATGTCACGATGCTGCTGCTACTCAGGGCTCAACATTAACACTCGCCTGGAGAAAATAAACTCTGTTCAGTTGTCTCATCAGGCGAGTGAAAAATAACGCGGCGTCTAACGTAACGAGAGGTCCGGTGCGATCGGATCAGAGGCCATTTGTTCTGTGACTTCTGCCCCTTTACCAAGCTTCATTAGTAACACAGTAATATTCACACAGAAAGTGAAGCGCAGCATCACGTAGCTCCAGGCCCTCAGTCAGGCACTGAACTGGGACCAGCAGCCGCCTCAGACCAGTGCGGCTGTAGACGAGAAGGAGAGATGTGTCCATGAACTCAGTGACCTCTGGCACAGGAAGTTATGACAAGTTTAATACAGCAGCTGTGCACGAGGCTCTGACTTCATGCACAGAAGCAAAACTAAATTACAAGGTTGTATTGAGTGTAAAACAGACGGAGCTGCCACACAGTCATCCACTCCTGTAACTGCTGACTGTGCAGCTCTCAGAGTTTTAGGTTATTTTAAGTTTGGTGTCTGGTTTGTAATGTTGGTCTTTCCTTTACTACGTGACTCTGAGTACATTCGGTACATCTGATCACATCCTCCAGAATATCCTCATTACCAGATCGTAAAAAACAGTCTGACGACTACGCCATCGGCGTTCTCGTCTGTTAGAAGCTGCTCACTCTGATATTCCATCTTACTCGTAGTATATAGTTGCACTGCGTCTGAGATGCGTTCCTTTTGGTAAAACTCTGTTGTTTTTACTCTGTACTGGTCGTCTGTGATGTCTGTGAACAGTTGCAAGTGAGCTTCAAGCTGTCATCTGGTACGATGCATCAGATGGTCATATTATGTTTGAGCTGTACACCGTAAAAAAATACACAGTAAACATATATGACGAGGAACAAACCTTATGACTCAACAAATCCCTGTAAGATCTTAAATAAGAAACACTTCATATTGATATTGTGAAGATATCTTAGGTTGAACATCTTCTGATTTTGATGAATAATCATCAGTAACGTTGATATAATATAAAAGTCTGGGAGTGTCAGGAAATGACATCACTTTAGTGTAATGAGCCTTAAACCAGGAGAGACATCACACATGAACTAACAGCAGGCCGGTCTCCACACAATGCTCGTGTTTCCACTGGCTCATCACAGACTTACACAGTTATCACAGTATGATTAGGTTTAACACAGAGTCCTAAGACATGAGTATTACATGAAAACACGTGTGTTAGAGTACCTGGCTGGATCGGGGTAGATGGGGTGGTCTCTTGATCCTGACATGTCATAACGAGACAGCGACAGCAGAGATGATTCCAACAGTCGCCTGAATGAAAACAAGGACGACATAACTAATGAAGACAATCATCTGAATATCTAAACTTACCCTGCATCTAAAGCAGATGTTCCACAGCGAGTCATAACCGTTGACAGGCCGAGAAACAGATGTTAACTCTGCCTCCAAACTAAGATGAAGAAATAAAATCCTACTTATCAATATGATAATCACCTGAATGTGACCTCACACGTCAGTGATTATTCTGACTGAATTCAAAGAGAGTATGTGTGTTTGTTTAGCTGCTACGGTGTTACGATTCTCAAAATCCACCATTCAATCTAAGCTTCACTTCTCTTTCTGCCAGCGTCAGACGCATCATCAGTAATGATCAACACATCCTTGATTTTATCTCCTCACAGATACTTTACAAGAACAGCTGACTTTATCCTGGTGTCTTTCTGACAAGTTCAAATAAAACAAAAAGGTCATCCTTCAGTGATTTAACAACAAATGATAGACATTTGTTACAAAGTTCAGTTTCTCAAATCTGTCCAGAGTGAACCCTCTTTACAAACAGATCAATAAAGGATCTCTGACAATGTTATCAGTATCACCTTTGGTTTCAATGATCCAAACTGAAAGCTCATTCAGATTGTTTTTGAAATCGTGCCACAACTAAAAGCCACCGACAATCAAAGTGCTGACACAAAGAGACGGTACCTCCTCAGGGAGTCCTCGTCTGGGGGGTCAACAGGCATTTCTTGGCTTAAGGCCTCCGGCGGCTCTCCCGATCTGCCAGCAGCTGCCTGCCGGTACACTCTCTCCCACTGAGCAGTGTCCTGGTTGTACACCAGGCCCACCGTCTGCTCTCCGGTCTGGCTGGGGGTCGGGGCTATCGGGAAGGCCACTGTTGCTGCTCCTCCAGCTCCAGGAGGAGGCGGCTGCTCGCTTGGCTCTGGAGGCGCCCTCCTCTCTGGAGGTTGGGCTTCTAGAGTCCTCCTGCCCTCCTCAGGCTGCCAGGGTGAAGAAGAAGGAGGGAAAGAGGAGGAAGAGGAGGAGGGCTCCAGAGTGGAGGCAGAGGTGGAGGAGGACTGGCTTGTGCGCTCCCAGCGCTGAGAGTCATGGTTGAAGGTCAGCAGGTTGTGGCAGGCCCGGCAGCGGTTCAGATGGCCTCGGGAGGCCGGGGGAGGAACATTGTTCTCCAGGCTGTGGGAGGAAGGAGGAGGGGGGAGAGGAGGCTGGTAGTGGATGATAGTAGGAGAAGAGGTGGAGGAAGATGAAGACGGCCCAGGTCTCTCTGGGTCCATGTTATTATTCAGCAACTCTTGGCTCTGCTCCTGACCTCCATCCGCCATGCTGCCCCCTAAAGGCGGCTCCAGGTCCTGCATGCGATCGAACTCCATGAAGTAGCGGCTCAGGTTGCACTGCAACACGTTGCGGAAGGAGGCCGTGTTGCTGCGAGAGCCGTCCCAGAACGGGTGATGTCCGCTGCTCGTACCGGCAGTGTCTCGGGCCCCCGGATCACCTTGTTGGGGGAAACCCCGTCCTTCAGAGGCAGAGGTGTAGACGGGTGACTGAGAGGAGCCGTCCTGCTGACGGAGCACTGAAAGCAGGCTGATAGAGGAGGAGGAGGTTCTGGGAGGCAGCATACCTGGACCAACCCCCCCCTCCCTCATACTCAGCAGGTTGCGTGTCCAGTCAGGTCCTGGCCTAGTGGTGGAGTGCGGCTCGATGCCGCTTGGTGCGGTGGGATTAAGAGAAGTGCCAGCGCTGTAATAGACTGAGGTAAAGGCTGAGGGTCGTTCTGAGGGCTGCCGGGGCTCCGTACGGGCCGAAGAGAACGTGGAAGCTGGGGGAGGCTGTGGAGTGTCGGAGGACACTCTGGGATCAGAGGGGGTCACACTCGGGGCCAGCGAAGGGCTGCGATTGACGGAGCAACGGCTGCACAGACAAACCATGCCCAGGTGCTGGGTGCAGCCCGGGAAGGGAGGCCCGCGCTCAGAGCTGGGGTACTGTGGCAGAGGCATGCTGGGAGATTCTCCCACACCACTTCCATTTTCACCGAGGGGCCTTGGCTGCTCAGCTCCTGTCTGAGCCCCCGGGGAGCGAGACGACAGGATGTGGAGGAAGTTGTGGAGGATGGGTGTGCGGCGAACTGGCTGAGAAGGCAGGAAGGATCGCTGGCGGAAGTGAGGCATCTCAACACTGTCCATAGGAACCTCCGAGTCCTCCTCATTCTGAAACAACACCAACAGCTCTGAGAAGACCGTTCAAACCACCGAGTAACAACAAACACAGTCAACAGCACTCACCTGCTGATTGGATGGATTCACTATCGCCGTCAGCAGATTGTGACCGAGAGGGTCGAACCTCACCAACCTGAGGAACACATACGGTACGAGTTAATGCCAAGAAGCTTTCTGGCGAGCGTCAGGTAAGTGAAAATGGACATCGTGCTGAATTTATCAAGAATGCAGGTGAACGCAGAGGAGGTGTCTGTCTGTGTAACTTAGGAACAGTAGGACATTAGAAATACAGGCCTGGTTCTGAATAGAGGTATTTTTATGATTATTTTGCAATTTGGCAGCCATATGTGCCGACTCATATGCTCCAAACCTCGCTGGTAAACTCTTAAAGTAACCGTAGTGACGCTCTGTCCCACCCACCGGACTCTCTCTGTGTCGCTGCCCGTCTTGACCACGGCGAAGGGCTCCGGTCGGCTCCAGTCCCAGAAGTGCAGCTCGTTGTTGGTGGCGATCAAGAGGAGCTGAGCAGTCGGGTGGAAGGCCAAGGAGGCGATGGCAACATTGCTCTCTGTGAACCAACTCTCACTGCCGCCCTGCAGAGGAACACACACTCTGTTAATCAAACAGCGTGCATTTAAAATGTTCTTCACTTCAGGGCTGTGTAGATCCTTGAATTAGTAGATGTAATCACTTAATTTAAACCAAACAGGGAAGTTTTATATTTCACCTCAGTGACCGACAGTCCAAAACCAAAGTAAAGTAGAACTACAGGCTACAGAGCGTCAAAGGAAGGTTGATACTCACATGAAGGTCCCAGATCCGGACTTCGCCGTCAAGGCACCCAGAGGCCACCAGGCCGGGGATTGTGGGGTGAAAGGTCACACACCAGGGGGTTCTACGGTGGCCCACTAAGGAATGTAGGCACTTTCCAGTCTTCACCTCTGTTATGTAAATGTTGTGGTTCACGTGTGTGGAAGCCATCAGAGTTCTGAGAGGAAAAACGTTCACAGGGTCATCATTAACGAGCTAACAAGCTAACAAGCTAACGAGTTAGTAGACCGCAGACAACTTCCAGTGGTTATAACAACAACAACACATTTCTGAAATCTTCCCTTCTTTTCAAAGTGTGGATGAATATTGTCACCTGTCGGGGCTGAAAGCCAGCAGGAAGGTTGAGCGAGGGCTGTCCGGCAGCTCCACTTTCTGTCAGGAGCAACAACAGGAAACATATATTAGGATCTTTGCCCAACGACTCTTTATCACAGGTCCACTGATGAGCTCTACGAGGAGTGCAGCTGTGTACCAGTTTCAAGGTGTACTATGGTACCAGGATCGATGCTTATCATGTTGTAATGTATGTTAGCTTGTCTATGGCTTTGGTTTCCACATTTGAAATCAACTGTTTCTTCTTCACTGCTCTAAACACGGTAGCTGCCAGGGTCAGCCCAGTGCAACTTCCTGTGTTGGCTTTAGAGCAGAGGAACTGATTTCTGGTGTGTAACGTTCAGCAGAGCTAACAAAGCTAACTGGGAAGTAGCAGGATCCAGTTTCTAACTGACGAGGTATCGGATCTGTGAATAGATTTACATACTCGCCGGCATTTCTGACACTCGTATCAGAATCAGAACAACTCTAATTACCCTGAGTGGATAAAGTACACAAGTCAACAACATGCAGAACAAAGGTCTGTTCTTAGAACTGTTGCATTTTATACATCTGATCATTGTAAGTGATGATAAAGATGAACTGTAATATTTTCTACAATGATTATCAAACAGTGAAACAGGAGCTAGCTTGGCTCTGCTGTGTGCAGCTTTACATGGATGTTCTCTGATAAATGACTTGGTTTTTCTGTCTGATATCACATCATCATCCACATCACTCAGTCCTAACAGACCCATATTACTGTCACATGATCAACTCAAACTGTTTCTGGGTTCTTTGCGGTCTCTGGTCTTCAGTTCTGTCCTGCAGTCTGGACTCTTCAGTACAGACTGGACATTTATTCACTGGGCAACATCTGAATAGTCTCGTGGTGAGACGGAGGCTCAGAGCTGCAGCACAATAAGACCAGTGTTGGTGCAGAGAGGACACAGTCGACGTGGCGGAGGAGAGACGCGACTGTCTGGATGGTTTTGGTCTGAACCACATCCATCAGTGTGTTCAGGTTAACAAACAGACAGAATGTGTTCGAGTCGGGTTGAAGAACTCTGCTGATGTCTGAAGCAGCTTGTGCTAACGAGCTGGGAGGCTAAAAACTCTTATTTCACTTTACTGAGATGAACATTTTTGTTCCAATTAAAACAAAAAGCAACAAAGACTGAGTGACAAATGACTGAGTGACAAATGACTGAGCGAATCACACATCATCAGTGTGGAGCGATGAGGAGGAGCAACTTTCTTCACATCAACAGTTAACTAACAGAAATATCTGACGTCATCGTGTTCCCATTGTTTGATCGTCAACTGGAGTTCTTTGTTGTGAAGGATGGAATAATTCATGTTCACTTTCTGCAGATGATTAAAACAGTAAACAGTAAACATGTGATTTACATTTGGATGGAAACTGAAGTGTTGACATGTTTCTGCCGCTTTATCTACGGAAACATCCATGTTACTATAAATGTTGTCCGACATGAAAACTATTTGTGTTTTACATAATGTAGAAAAGATGGTTGAGTTCATTTATGACTCAATCAACAGTTTTTTCAGTGGCTCATTGCATTGTGGGTAATGTAGGCTCCAGGTTTTGAAAAGGAGGAACGCGTAGAATAAAAACAGGTGATATCTCGTGTTCATTTGTTTTCAAACTGTCCATAATGAGAAGCCAATGACAGATCAGTGGACTGCTGTTCAAAACCTGGAGCCTACATTACCCATAATGCAACTTAGCCACTGGAGACAATTCATCAGATTACATGCAGCTTCCTCTGGAGCCACAAAAAGCTTCATACGACTGTTTGCAGTGGAATGCAGTTGACATGAATGTGAAATGAAAGTTCGGAGGGGCTGCTGGTCAGACTGGTGGTGCAATGATAACTCGGATCAGAAGGTTCTACGTTCGACTCCTGGCGAGCTCGATCTTTTGGAGCGGCTGTGGCTCAGGGGTAGAGGCAGCGTCTTGTTATTGGAGGGTCGCTGGTTCCCCTGGTCTGCATGTTGAAGTGTCCTCGGGCAAGATACTGAACCCCAAACTGCTCCTGATGTGCTGGTCGGCACCATCAGTGTGTGAATGTGTGTCAGTCACTTTGGACAGAAGCGTCTGATAAATGCTTTAAATGTACCGAACATGCAAAACATAACAAAGTAGTTAATAAGAAGCTGATATTTAAGTTGTGTTGGAAAGTTATTTTAATCTGCTATTAATTCATTTATTTCATTTGGCCGGACATCTGATATTTTCTAATGCCAGACATCCAACACGTGATGCCAGCTCAGAGCTGCGATTATGAACCATGATTCAAACAAACTGTCATAAAAAGAACAGAAAACATTTATTAAAGTCTAGAATAACAGAAACACACCTGACTCTGCCATTTCATCCAGCGGACTTTCTCCTCCACCAGCAGCTGCAGGAGCCTCTGCGAGCCAAACGTCTGGGAGCCTCGCTCCCGGCTGGACAGGATCCGGACCGAGTTCCTCTGACGGGACGCCATGATGCTACTGGTGGCCGTGGCTGAACGGCTGCTCACTCCCACTGCTGCCAGTTGGTGGCCATGCAGAGTCTAGGCTGAGAGAGAGCAGAGGTTCAGAGTGAACACATGAGAGGAGATGGACCTCTGTGACACGAGCACGAATCACACAGCTTCATAAACCAGCTCACACTTATAGATGAGAATTAAAAGATATGAACCTGAAAATGTGATTTAAAGACGAGGTCAGAAGGGGAACGGATCCTGAAGTCATTTCTTTACACACACAAGTTCACAAGAAACAATTCATACCACAGATATTTTCACTGGTGGCTGGGAGTTTTACTGAACTCTGGAATCTTTATTTTTGGTGAATATTATTCTAACTTGTCGGCCTCCAACCTGCAGAAAGACACCAAGTTAGACATGAAACCAGTCTGAATCGCTCTCATCCACGTGTGACAGTAACGACGGCAGAACTGAACCAAACCGCGGGCCGAGAGAATCAGGACGCCCTTAGTGAGACGCTGTGAGACACTCGCTGATGGAAACACACGTGGATAAAGCTGCAGCTCAACACACCAAATTCTGTTCACATGTCAGTGTACGGTCCGTTTTAGCATCCACCCAGGCACATTTGGGTTGTTCACAGATTTTCCTTCCACAGTTTTGGATCATTTCCTCAGTGATGCTGCTGCCAGACATCCCAGCATGCAAAGCAGCAAAGATGAGATCTGAACCCCTGCAGGAGCGCTCAGCCTGCAGTCATCATCTGGATCGTTGTAACAAAAAGCTCATTAATCTATCGCTCGACTGACGGCACATTTTAATAATCAATTCATTAAAGTTACGATCGTCAGACAAAGTGCTGTTCACACTGCGGCGTGGCTGAAGGAGATATAAAGAGCGGCTGCTTTAGTTACTAGTTACTTTACAAATGAAGACTTTCACACACAAAAACATAGCAAGTGTTTATAAAAGACGTTTTATTATAAATCAAACTTCCCAACAGTTTATACAAGTACAGCTGACACATCAGTCACTTCAAGTGTTTTAATGGATCCAGTTTCAGATGTTTCTTATTGTTTGGACAAAATAATCATTAGTGTCAAAACAGCTCAAAATGAGCTCCAACTCATCAAACTCCAACAGTAACATCCTGCTTTTACTAATTACTAATGCTACTAATGACCGAGTCACATCAGTCGCAGCCTTCAGGGACACTTTACTGTTGATTTTACATCATTTACTATTTTTACAGTGTCGTATCAAACTCTTACTAAAGTACCTGAACATTTCATCCACCAACGGAAAACATTTCAAAATCATTTAAGGAAAACCTCTTGACCTCAAAGATATGGCTGCAAAATACTACTGAAACATGATGAAGCATCAGAAGCTGGAGGAGCGTCAGAAGGTGGAGAAGCATCAGAAGGTGGAGAAGCATCAGAAGGTGGAGAAGCATCAGAAGCTGGAGAAGCATCAGAAGGTGGAGAAGCATCAGAAGCTGGAGAAGCGTCAGGTCTCTTTACTGTAACGCTGACATCACCACCAGATAAAGTCTCATATCACCAGGAACAGATCACATCACACTGACTCGGCTGGGACCATAAAGATATTTAAAAAACACAAAGAGTCTTTCATGGTGAGTTTTAGTTATTAAGATAATCATGAATATATTGACATGAATGAGTGTAAGAAGCTGCCCAGCTCACGGACGTCCTGTAACGGTCATCCTGCCGCCCAGCTGACGGCTCAGCGCGCACATCGAATCCACACAAACACAATCAAATCCAAAGTGTGAACATACAGCAGATTCACACTAAAGAAGGCCAAGAGACGAGGAGACCGCCATTTATTGATCCTGTATTCGTGCAGGAGGAGCTCATGATTTATAACTACTGATTTGAGATTCTTCGTTGTGATGTAATATAAATGCTGGTTACGGTGATTCGGCACCAGTTCAGTTCTCATCTATAAGAATATGCTGCTGATGATCAGGATGATGTTGTGAATCGCAGCAGGATAATGGTGACATGATTGCGTCACATGGTCTCGTGCTCGTGTTGACCGTCACACCGTCCTGCTTCACAGGAGCAGGTAACGTGTTCCTTCCTGTAGTTTAGTGAGTTGGCACTGCTGCGACTGTAAACAGAGAACGTGAGCCAGTTCTGACTCAGTCTGCATGGTACCATTCAAACACAGATGCAGTTTAGCTCCAGTACAGACAACATCACAGATCAACAGCAGGCTCCACGAATCACAAAGGTTTTCCACACTATACTGCAACTCTGACACAGAACATCACAAACTGCGTTTAGATTTTGCCGTGTCATTTAATTTCAACATGTCTGAAGGCAGCGGTCTGAGGTTAGAGAAGTAGGACCCTAACGTGAACAGCAGCTTGGATCTTGGAGCTAATGAGCTGCAGCCTCTCAACAACTTCCATCAGGCTGTGATCCCACCTGCTCCAGAGGCCAGCGCAGAGCTCACACTGCTCTGCTCACACTGCTCTGCTCACACTGCGCATGTTTGGAATGTTTTGGATCAGAATGAATGTAGAGGAGAGCCGAGCCGAGCCGAGCTGAGGGGAGACGAGTTCAATCAACTCTCACTGGGAAAATAAAGTGTTGGGACAAAAACACCAACGGCTCAACAAGGACGAGAATTCAGCAAGAGATGATTTTACAAATGTCACTGAACATCATCACAACTGTGTTCACTCACACTGCACAATAGACAACAGCTACACTATAATAAAAAAAAGTATACACACACATATACATATATATACGTGTGTGTGTGTGTGTGTATATATATATATATATATATATACATATGTACACACACACACACGCACTATAATCCTCCGTGGATACTGACATCAGGGCCAAATGGATTTAATACCTGCTCCTGAAATATTGACATGAGCCACAACCAACACGTCCTTTAACCTAAAACACATGTTAGTTCGAGTTATTTCTCCTAAAATCAAAATTGCTGCTGGTCATAATTCTCTGAGCTTCAGATCAACGAGCAGCTCGTCCCTGAAACACAGCCCCCATCAAACCCATCAGATCACTGTGATATCTGACTTCTGCTTGATTAACTGCATATTGTAAAAAAGGAGACATATAAGCCATTTCAGACGGAGGCCACAACATAATATATCAGCTATAACGAGCTAACAGAGACATTTGTTTCTGGCAGCAGTTATAAACGTTAGCTGGATGTGTGCTTATATTTTATTGTGACTCACAGGACAACCTGTCAGTCTCTACAGGACCATCAACAACCACACCAAGAGTTAATTTAGTTCATGTTAGCTCGCCTTTTAAACCCGTTCTAAAGGCAGCTAACCAAAGAGCTACATTAGCTCATTCCGGATATAGTAACCAAGCCAACGATCTGAAAAACGAAGCGCCGACTTATTTGGGGTTTTAATAAGATCGGCGTTGATGTACAAGCATAAACACATTGTTAACGCGTGCGTTCAGACAGACAGTTATCTTAATAAATGATTAAAACGAGCTGTTTGGCCTACCTTTCTTCATCGAGTCGCTGGCTGTGCCATTATAGGCGTTGCTAACAGGCTATCTTGAGGTTAACAGTAGCTATGCTAGCTAGTTAGCTAACTCGGCCAAAAACGGAGAATGTGGCCGCTGCAAATAATAAGCAGTCCGCCGCTAACATCGGTGTTCTGCGGTTATTCTAATGAACAGCGTCCATTGGAATCAACAGACAACATTCATATTATCTGAGGGAGGCGAAGAAAAAATGTTTTCTAAGGCATTGGTCCAATGTTTCACTAGCTGCCCGACGCGAAACTGCTACTGCGTAACTAGCTAGCTGCTAGCAAGTCACACAGACAGGCTTATCAACAGAACACCGATTGCAACTAATCGAACGCACCGTCACCTGCTTTCACCCAAAAATATCATATTTTAACGATGTAACCCAGCAACCAAATCAAGCAATTAATCAGCAGCACTTTTTGAAATATTGTAATTGTTTTTGATATACTCATATAATAAAATCCATTAGAAAATAACAATTTGCTCCAGCAAGAAGCTAATCTTGCATCGACTAGAAAGGCTGGAAATGGTCGCTTTTATCAGTCTGTTTTTTTTTTTTATTATTATTATTTCATTGAAGAAATTAAACTGGTTCATTAATGAAGTGAGCAAACTTACTTTATATGTTAAATTATATTTTTTGGATATCAACATCTATAGATAATTAAATCCGAATATAAAATGTTGCTGTCGTCTGATATCTGTGAGAAACTGCTCATTAGTTAATGTAATAAAAACACCAGCAGATGATGCAGGTAGTTCCTCAAATAACACGATCAGCGCTACACTCCACTGTTAAATCAAGTTCGTTCTCATTTGTCTTATATTTCTTTTATTTGACTTTTTTATATGATATTTGATTTCATTTTTATAATGTCCTGTGTTTCTTTCCTTGGTACCTTTAATGTCTGTGAAACACTTTGAATCTCCCTTCTTGTTAAAAGGTGCTAAACAGACAAACAACTTCAGCTTCTGATGTAATGCTGAATTTACAAGAAGGAGACACTGATTCAGAATCTGCCAGAGAGAGTTTCATAATGTTATAAAGTTTGTTTTAACTCAACAACTCTTAAAATCACCACATTTGTTAATGGAGTCTGGTGATGTTGTGTGACTGGTTCAGTGGCTGGATCAGTTGAAACAAACAGCTGCAGCTGACATCGGCAGGTTCACAGAGACCCAACACGTCATTTACATTACAGGTGAGCAGACGGTCCTTCAGTGTGGTCCCATGTGGTCCAGACCACCTCTGAATGTGGTCTGAGTGATCAGCTGTACTGAGAGCTGTCCACCTGTGATCACATCACTCAGGACAGATGTTGACTCCAGGTGTGAACACTGTCTGTAACTGCTGTCGTCCACGACCACCAGAGAGTGATGAATGTTAAAAATCAATCAGACCAGAGGATTGTTTCATTTTATGAGATTTTTAATAACCTGATTAATTCTCTATACATAAATGAGTCATCACCTGAGCTACACAGGTACATTATATAAATGATGTCACCAGTAAAATTACACCAGTGCATAAATGAGTCAACAGCTAACACGGCGTCCAACGCGCCGACACACAGGCAGGAAACACACCAGACGGTTGTTATGGAGAGAAACAACACACACACATGCGCACACACACACACACACACACGCACGCACGCACGCACGCACGCACACAGCAGGAGTTGTGTGTTGGACAGCAGGTGACCTCCTCAGAAGTTCTCCTTGTAGAAGTTGAAGCTGAAGTGTTCACACTGAGCTTTGATGACTTTAGCCAGAGCAGGAGAGCCGCAGTAGAACACGTGCACTTTGCCTTTATTCTCCTCCGACACCTTCTGAAACACCTGACACACACACACACACACACACACACACGTGTGGGTGTAGGTATGAAACAGACTGCATCTGTAAATATGAGCTGTTCAGACACAGACCTGTTTCCTTCAAGACAAACGGGAATCAATCAACGACCTGATCTGTAAAAGGTTCAGCTTAAAGTCGAACCTCAGTTTAATAAGTCGCTCATGAATATCAACACAGTGAGTCGGTGTGTGTGTGTGTGTGTGTGTGTGTGTGTGTGTGTGTGTGTGTGATATAAATGATTGAACAGATTTATTGTTTTAATTTAATGACTGTAAAAATTCTGCAACAGCTTTTTGAATAATCCTCAGTGTCTCTGTGACGTTCAGGACACATTGCGACTCCTCGTGAGAGATCAGACGTGTTGAGGTTACACCGTCATGGACATGATGAACTGCACATCACAAGTTTTTCATTTGATTGTTTTTTTTGTAGAAAATCTGCAACATGAACTGAGAAATGTTCTGTATTCTGGGTGAGTTTGTGGGGAACGATCACCTGACAGCGGTGACGGACGTGTGTCGCTGTTTTCTGTTATTTTAACCCAAACGACACATCTGTCTCTCTCTCTCTCTCTCTCTGTCTCTCTCTCTCTCTCTGTCTCTCTCTCTCTCTCTCTCTCTCTCTCTCTCTCTCTGTCTCTCTCTCTGTCTCTCTCTCTGACTCTGTCTCTCTCTCTGACTCTGTCTCTGACTCTGTCTCTCTCTCTGACTCTGTCTCTCTCTCTGACTCTGTCTCTCTCTCTCTGTCTCTCTCTGTCTCTCTCTCTGTCTCTCTCTCTCTCTCTCTCTCTCTCTCTCTGTCTCTCTCTCTCTCTCTCTCTCTCTGTCTCTCTCTCTCTCTCTCTCTCTCTCTCTCTCTCTCTATCTCTCTCTCTCTCTCTCTCTCTAGATTTTTCATACTCCTCCTCTGTTGCATAATTCATGTCTCCACTTCTCACAGCACAACACAAGGGCGGATTTTCTCTA
>OMLP01036093.1:6170-18426 GCA_900302685.1 Spondyliosoma cantharus | reverse complement strand
GCCCATCTCCCTCAGCTGACCCGCGTGGTGCTTCAGAAATAATAACAGCTCAGAGAACCGCAACAGCAGTGACAAGTGCTATTACAACACCATGCAACACAACAACAGAGGACAGACAGCACTCAACTCCAGATGGGCGCTTCCTGTGCCAGGCAGGAAATGGCACTGAGCTCCCTCGCCATCATATTTCATTTTAGCAGAGAACAGAGATGATCATCACTTCATCTCCGGCACATCCATCCCCCAACGTATGAGCTGTAAATTCATTTCAGTCTTTTTTGTTCTCCTTCTCCGTGCGGATCCCACTCGGGTTGTCGTCATTATTGACGAGAAACACTGGGCATTCAGACTCGAGCATTCTGCCTCAGAGCCTCTCTTCCTCCTGCTGTGGCGTCTCTCTGGGTGGAACGGAGATGATTCCACAATGGCTGACCACAGAGAGATGCACGCAACTGCGTGGCATGCGTCCTTATGGGCAAACAAACACACTTAGTTGCACATGTACACCACACAAACGCTCGGTTATCATCCGGACAAGTAAACAGACATTAAACTCCACCTTATTTTCATAAAAGGGCCTGTCAACTGGTTTTACTCCAGAGTTGAGTTAAAAATGTGCCCAGTGTGGGTCAATACAGCACCAACAATGTACTGAGTTAACTTTAGCCCCATACCGATGGGTTGTTTTGGACCTATTACAGTACTATTTTCTATATTGCTGTTATTTATCCAAACTAAAATATGGTTATTTCAATGAGTGTGAGAGCTAAAGATTAACCTTAAAGGAGACCTATTATGCTGTATCATTTATTTTCCTTTCCTAAAGTGTGTTTAATAGTCCACACCAACAGAAGCTCCCCACTCCCACAGAAAACACTGCTCCTGAAATGCCTCGTTGGTAGTCTCGCCTTTAATTCTGTGACTTTGGGGTGTCACACTACCTCTCCATGTCGCACATTTGCAAAATTCATTCCTTAGAGCTAGTTTGGCATGTAAGAATTGATTTAGCACAGCTGCTCTGTTGTTGTTAGCGGTGCTGGCTCAGGCGTGTGTGAGCCGACCAATCAGAGTTGACAGGAGGGGGGCCTTAAAGAGACAGGAGCTAAAACAGAGCGTTTCAGGGAGAGAGTGGGGGATACAGAGCTACAGCGCTGGATAATATGACAACACTGATGCTTTTTCATCATTAAAGTGTGTAAACCTATTCTAGCAGTAACCCAAAATAAAATCATGAACTTGCAAATGAGCATAATATCACAAATGTATTATATTGCTGTAATACAGATTGGAGTGTGGTATAACAGGTTGCAAGATGCTAGAAGGCTGCACGCTAAAGCTAACCAATGATTGCATTAGTGTTGACCAAAATTGTGCAAGTTTTAACTCATGAATTTTTAGTGGAAACTTCCGAGTAATACTGGCATTTCCCATTTCGTAGATAGCTTGAGGTATGATGCAAACCAGAAAATGGTGTGGTAAGACCAGAGAGAGACAGGGTTTTGACATGCAACATGAACTCAAACGAAATAAGGAACATTCCACCACATTATGTGATACAAAACCCTGAAAGCATTTCTTAATGGTTGCCCTTCTCACGGTGGAACTATGTCATATTAAACAAAAGAGAGCCAAATTTCAAGCGGAGTCAGGACGATTTGATCCAGATCGACCAATTCTACAAATCACAAAAGGCTGTAGCCTCTGGACAAACTAATCGTCATTTCGGATAAGTTTAAACTCCCCCCATAAAATGAATGAACTCAGGAGGAAAAACAGAGCAGAGATCCTTCTTCCTGGACAGACAGACAGACGATATATGTCATATTTATGGAGTAGACAGAAGAAACATCAAGCAAAGGAAGAACAGTTTGTAAAAGAGTAAAAACACACACATTTAATTGGTTAAACATGTGTGTGTGTGTGTGTGTGTGTGTGGGTGCATGCAGTGTGCGTGTGTGTTAGACTGCACTACCCCTGTGCTGCGCGGTGCAGATGATGCGCTCAGTTCTGCTGTGTAGGCCCTGTGTTGAACAGATGTCGCGGACGCTGATACTGTCCCTGCGCTGAGCGGGAACAAATTACAGGCCGATACACACACACGCTAGAACACACACACACACACACATAGACACACAAACACATGCAAGCTGCAAATATAACCTTCAGATTACAGATGGCCCCTATCAGAGGCTGCCGGCTGGATTTGCAAGATGTAAATACTGAGGGGGTAATCCAGCGTGGGGCAGAGAGGAGTTATAGCATGGGGCAGGACGGGCACCAGATGGCAGATGTGTGTGTGTGTGTGTGTGTGTGTTCGAGGGGATGTTAAGCATGCTGAGGCATTGACATTGGGATTATGGTAGTCTGTTTTTGATGTGCCACAGATGGACCTGGAGTGTTTTGTTCTCGCCACTAAATGCAGGTGGATAATGGCCCTCGACATGAAACATCCCTGATCCTGGTTTCACCTCCTCTTCGCCGGCAGAAGGTTGCGAACTTCCGTTTTTTAGTTAATGGGGGCATGGAGCGACCTTGAGTAGCGCGCTAGCAGTAAGCCAAGTAAGAGAGCGCAAGCGCTTTGACTTTCCAACCTTGATTTCCCCGCGGTGTGTGGCGAGTGATATCAGACAGACACAGAGGAAGCGGGAAAGAAAGCAACAAAAAAGTGGGAAACGGCGTTGTCATACGAATGAGGCCTCGTTTCATTCTCTGACTCGCAGAGGTCACAAGCCAATCGAGCCGGCGCGCCATGATACGGTCCGCCATCCAGGGGAACGTTTTCTCCCATGCACATCCTTTTTTTCCCTATTTCACCTCCTCCCCTCCTTCCTCCCTTTCTTCCGTCTCTTACATCCTTTTTGTCCTTGCCATAATTTCATCTCTTTGCACGTCATTAGCAAGCTGGCGCCTAATGAATTTCTTATCTCTCCGAATTCAGTGGCTGTTGTGATAACGTTTATTGTGTTCAGTTTTGCCATTCCCCACATCGGAGGCAGAGTGTGTGTGTGTGAAAGAGATGGGGAAAGAAATGGAAACAGTGAGATAGGCAAATATTTCTAAAGAAAAACAGAAACGGAGACAAAGGTGGCTCCTGCCAGCGGTGGCATTTCAGTTTTGTGTCGCAATATTTAAGTCTAAAATGTGAGCATAAAATGAATGAATGAGGAGTTGGTTCTCTGTGGAAAGCTGCAAAAAAGAAAGCCACGGATTGGAAACTGATACGAAAGAAGAAGAAGAAGAAGAAGAAGAAGAAGAAGAAGAAGAAGAAGAAGAGAGATGATTAAACAAGAAGAGAAATAAGGATGGGGAGGCAGATCGAAGGACAGAGCAGCGGCAGATGGAAGAGTTCTGGTCTGTTACTAATGTTCCTCGGAAGAATTAAAGTCCAGGAAGAGGTGAGCGCACACACACACACGCACACACTCACACACACACCAGCTCACACACACGCATGCACACTGTCAGCCCGGTATAGGTGTTAGCGAGGGCCCCTGTAAACATCCGCGACCCCGCACTCACTCTCCCTCGGCAGTAGTTAGTGACTTAGTGACCCATGCAACCCCTCGCACGCCGGCGTCGGCCCCGTAGTGGCGCATGGTCGATCCAAAATGTCACCTCGCTAAATGCGGCCACGCACACAACCACTCGATGCCGAGCGTTAAGCACATTCTTCTGACACCTTTTCCTGATAACAGGACGCATGTGGGGTGTGATGTGCAGAGGAGAGAGGTAAAAGAGGAGAGGGAGATTGGACAAGGAGCTAATAGCGGCTGTGTCACACTGTCAGCATTAGTGTAATGCCGTGTCAAAACAAGGCCTCGTTGAGCACTTGAGCTGTATTTTAATGTACACCGGGACAGTAGCACTGTTCTTGGCCCGGGAATACGATTTCCTGTGCCGGAACGTTACGCTTTATGTAACGTTTAGAATGTGGCCAGACATCCGTGGATGTAAATAAAGGTAATGGCACATTTTTTACTTGCGGAATACAGTCATTACACATTTAACGGCTGGAAAAAAATATCATTGAGGTGAAATAATTCCAGTAAATAGCAGCCTCGGTTTTGCCCCTTCACGTCATGAGGAAAGTCAGCTAGCAGTTTCTGCTACAACTACTTTCTTTTTCTACTCCATCATGTGTGCCACGTTTCTTTTGCAGTTTACCCATACGGTGTCCGCAACAACTGCTATTTGAAACTACCAACCCTACAACAATGGCAGATCAGCCTCCGAAATACCCTGAAAGCACACTAAATCATTCCCTAATACTTCAAGGCTCAAGAGTTGAGATCACCAGTTCTTTAGTCAGAGTGTCAAACAAATTGGGCTGTTCTGCTCCAGCCTCCTTGGATGAAAGACAGAAAGAACATGCAACTCCTCGATCGATACGTTGAAGGCGAAATGGCAACGAGTGTGAAGGTAAGTGACACTTAACCACATGTGCATAAATCTCTCCTGGAGTGAAAGTCAGGGAGAAAGGCTGTGCTTGAATATTATTCAACCAAAGTTAAGACTGTGAGGAAAGAGAAGGGCATATCTGGCTAACCGGGACTTTCATGTTTTCATTTGATGCCAAATTTCCACTTTGAACCCAGCTGCGGGGATTCATTTCCAGACGCTGAAACCAACAAGTTACGGCGAGTCATCAGCCTGAAATTAGCATTTTTCTGTGTCTTCTTCTGTGTGCATATAAACACGGGCCTGTCAGTCATCCTGTGAACAATCTTCAGTTTTCAATACAGATTTTGAACTCCTCCTCGTTGTCATTTGTCGTTCATTTCTGCTCGAGCAGCTCAGGCAGCCATTGTACAAGGGGTAACTAGTCTACACAAGGACCCAGAAGCTTCATTACGCTCCCAGTCTCATCACAGTACTCGCCGCCAGAAAGCAGTCACCGTGTTGTTCGGCGCTGCAGCGCTTGCCAACTGTCCACATGTCCTGTGCGGGGCTGGAGTGGACGCGGCCTGCAGAGAGACGCTTAACTGCCTCAGCAGGAACATCAGGAGCGCTACTTCGCTAGCTGTCCCCACACATATGGCCTTGTTTTTCATTTTTTGGGTCTACACGGTGGAAAGGAGAGGAGAATGGATGTGGGGAACGTGACGGGGAGACGGAGGCACGACAGAAGGACAGGTGGAAACAGAGAGATGGCCTGTTGATGACAGAGAGAGAAGAAGGGTGACAGAGACGGAAAACCAGACGGGCACGAAATGAGTAATTGAGGGAGATAGAGAGAAAGGGGTTGAGAGGGTGTGAAATGCGAGAAGAGAGTTTAATTTGTTTTTTCGGCAGTGTCGTGCCGTCATAGAAATGTGTTTACCAGCCCCTACTTTGCCATTAGTGACACTCGGGCGCTCCTGTAGAAGAAACCAAATAGGTTCATAACTGCCTCATGTATCCTCCAAATGTCCCCATAGCTCTCCGTCTGTTGGACTGTGTCCGTCCGTATGTCTCCTCTCCTCACTTCATCCATCCCCCTCTCTGTCTCGCTCCGTCTCCCGTATCTTTTTTCCCCTCTTGTTCGTGTCTGTTCCCTCCTTGTGCTCAGTCTTTTCTCCAAGTTTGAACCGCTGCCTGTTTGTCGTGATAGAAGGCTGACCCAGAAGTGCCACTGTGCAACGAGGGGTGGAGGGATGGAGAGCATGCAAATGAGAGAGGGCAGGGAAGATATGGACACTGTGGTCCCATCGTAGGGCCTGACGGTCTACCGAAGACTCATGGTAGCATAGCGGGTTTCTTCCCCTTGCCTCTCAGAAACCAAAACTAGTAGAAATTCGAACATTTCTACCAGCAGGTTGAACTTGAAGGCTGTACTTTGACTGAAATGCTTATGACAGCATGCTAATATACTCAAGATAATCTAACCCTAACCCTCATGTTCAGCGTCTCAGTTTAGCATGCTAACATTTGCTAATTAGCAGTAAAGAAACAAGTGCGGCTGATGGGGATGTCATTAGCTTCGCAGGTGTTCGGTCATAAACAAAGTCATTAGAATTCATCCTGAGGGGATCATGAATGTCTGTACCGAATTTCATGGCAATCAATCCAGTAATATTTCACGAGAAAAGATATCTCCGGCTGTGTTGCATGAGGACAAGTCAAGGGATCACCAAGGTCATTAGGACTGATCCTCCGCGGACCGTAAATGTCTGGCGTGACAATCTACCCGATAATTGTTGAGATATTTCAGTCCAGACCAAGATGGTAGACCCTCAGTCTAACATTGTCATTGCTTCACTTAAGTGACGTCTTAAATTTTGGTTAAGTTTGGGCACCAAAACTACTTGGTTAGGTTAGATTTTTTTTTTGTCTCAGTCCCAGCACGTCAAATGTCGACACTTTGGGATTGTAGGTTGGGTCCGTTGTCATACCAGAACATCAATATTTGAGGACTTGGAGAAATGGGAGCTGAGTTGGGAATGAAACTCAAAAATCAACTTTCTTACAAAGTGGACCAGTAGTCCACATAACAAAAGGCATGCAACAAAAGTCCTGGTAACAAAAAGCAAAAGCAACTAAACAAAGTACAAATCTGAATATGAGAAACACAGGCAGCAGGGTACATAAAACACCATCAGAAAACTGGACCGGGGAACAGATGTGATGAACAAACAAAGAGTGAAGGATAAACAGACTTAAATACACAGGAACCAGTAAACAAAAATTAACTGGAAAAAGACAAAGACAGGAAGCTTGAAACAAAACATGAGACACATGGATAAAACCTACAAAATAAATCCGTAAACAAGACAAAACCATGACAGGGTCAGGTTGAGACGGAGGAGAGAGTTACTCCTGAATCTCCACCTTGCTGCCTGTGCAGAGCGACGCTGACTCAAATCATGACATCCTGCCATCATCAAAACAAATGGAAATGCAAAGCTACTGTGTGTTGAACAATCACATTGTGATCATTTGCATTGAATGAGGTACAGTTAACACGGCTGTGGCCTGGAATCATTGCCACCATAGTCTACAAATGATCAGAAGCATTTCCAAGTTGCTCAGAAGAACAAACATGAGCATTTATACAGCACCGACACGGTAAACAGCGATTAAACTTCTTTTCTTACCTCACTGAACATCTTTCTTGACTCTCAACCCTGTCACATTGTGACGAATACAACCACAGCAGTGGGTGGTGAAAAACATTACAACAAATGTACATTAATTTTACTGCTGTTAGCACAACAGCTTTTGTCTTGTTTTCTCTGAGGCAATGCAGCTCCGTCTATCGTCTGACACCGCCAGTCACCTTCATAAAGTAGTAGCTCTGACTTCATAGCACTTTTGTCTTTCAACCTGGCAGCTTTTATCTCCTTTGCCTGCATAATAGCCCTTGGATCTATCTTGCTGCCATCCTCTGCAGGTCCTGTATTATGCCCTTTAGCAGCCTGCAAGGGACGCTCTGTGTCTCCGCCAACCTATCAGCTTGCTCTCTCTCCGACTCAAATCCAGCGCTATCATACTGCCTTTCAGTGCCAGAACCCCCACCCCCCCCTTTTTACTCCCTCAAGGCTGGAACTGATGCCGTGTGAGGAGTTTATGATAAATTCAAAATGAGACACCAAAAATGAGTGACACAAGTGCAAAATGGCAAAGATCGACTGACAAAAGACTTACTCGTTTTGCAGAAGGAATCTTTAGTATATTGGTGAACAATAAAGTTTAATCTTAACATCGTTTTCCTTCTTGCTCGCATCCTCATAGGAATAAAACTCCCGGGTTCTCCTCCGCCGAGGTGAACCGTCCCGTCATAGACGAGGTGAGAGGTGTCAGTACAATGACTCTCGCTGCAGCTGCTGCTAAACTCTTTAAAAGGTGTTAACATCTTTTCATATCCCGGTGTCAGGCCTGTCACAGGGCGCCGTTTAAAGAGCGAGTCAGAAAATACCCTTCGTTAATATTTTAACAGCTCACACAGCTGGAGCCCGGGTGGAGTGACAGGTACAGATACTGCAGATTGAATCCGAGGGTCAGTACATGGAGGAGCGTCGGACCACAGTGTGATACTCTGAGGTTTTCTTTTGAGCGAACGTTCAGGCGTCGCCGTGTTGACTTAAAGCTGTTGACTTAAGGGGCCGAGGGAGATAGGGAGAGGAAGGGAGACAAAGAGAGAGTATGAAATATGGTGGAAATCTGTTCCGTGGGTGTTTGTTGCCATCTGTATCTCTGTGCGCATGCAAGTTTGTCTGCACAAGTCCGCGGAGTTGAGTGCTTGCGCTCGCATATGCGCGCGTGTGTATGTGTTTGTGTTTGTGTTTGTGTGCGTGTCTTGGGAACAGCCTGTGAATGGGAGGATTTAGGAGGGAAAAGTTGGAGCAGAAAGCTGCTGGAGGTAATCTTGTGGCCTACGGCTGATAACGGCTTTCCACCTGGAGCCTCTTAACAAACTGCTGGACCGCCATCAATCAACCAAATGTCCTTCACCGAGAGAGAGAGAGAGAGAGAGAGAAAGAGAGAGAGAGAGAAAGAGAGAGTGTGGAGAAAGTGGCTGAACTAGAAAAAAGTAATGACGTAATGCAGGGTTGACACTATGTAATGCTGTATAACTACAATCATTACACGATCAAGAAAATTTGCTGTCTAAAAGGGGCACGCCATTGATTTTATATGGCAAAATCAAATGACAATTCACAGGAAATATAACAGCCTGTGAAAATAGCTTCATAAGGTCTCCTGTGGTCCTCCAGGGAGCTTTATCAAGTCTGAGAAAATTACTTAAATGACATCCCCTGAGTGTCTCAGCTTGGGCTTGAAAATTACAAATTTCTGACACAAAGCCTTTGTCACAAATTGGCTGTCTGGAGAAAAAAAAAAAAAAAAAAAATGGGGTTATCTCGCTGCTTTTTTTTTCCGTTTTTTAAAATCTGCAGCTCATGAAGGCATAACTGTGCTTCAAATGAATGGCCTTCTGGATCACTGAACAGTGCCTGAACGCCCCATCCCCACCAAACCTCTCTGATGTTGGGATCAGCTACTTTCCAAAACCAAAAATCTAACAATTACACCAACTTTATTCGCCGTCTGGTGTGAAAGTCTGTGTGGTTTGGATTCTTCCAAGCTGTAAAACTATGAATGCCTTTGAGGTAAGTGTCCAAAGCTGTGTGCAGTTATTTTGCTCAATTTTCTGCCTCATGCTTTTGCCTTTAGACATCAGTGGAAGACTCTTTATACAGATAGCTTAATCCCTTTCTTTCTGTCTTTCTATTACAGAGTTTCTTGCTACAGCAATGGACATGTGTGCTCTTGAGTGTATCAGTACACTGTGACATCACTGGTGTACAGGTGCATCAAAATACACTCCACTGGTTTCAAAAAGAAGTCTGATTTTATGTGAGCTTATGACAAAATGACCCTACTTCTCAATTGATTTATCATCGCAGCAAAAAGTTTACTTAAAAGTTTATGAGCTTAATCGCTAGCTTCTTTACTGCAACATGATCATTTTTTTAAATTATGGTCCCATTTTAAAGCCCTTTCACACCAAGCAAAGATTTTTGGCTGAAAAATTTGCACAGAAATGGATCAAAACTGGGGTCTTAGTTAATGAATGCACACTGCTGTGGAACATTTGTGCAGGGGGGAAAAAAACAGATTTCCGCCAGCAGAAATGAACGTTTGAGCAATGAAATCCTTTCAGTTTCAGCTAATGTCATACTTCCAGGTCAGAATGGGAGAAAATCTTATTATTTGGTCTCACAACATCCAATACTGTATGACAAACCAAGTGTGAAAACATGAAAATAGAACACGGCACTGCATGTAATTTGCTCTGGACCTGGTGTGCATCGTCGCACTGGTGTTACTTCCAAAGGTTCCAATGCACCGGTGGGAAACGACCTTTAGAGTGAAATAGATGACATAGCAGGACATGCTTTAGGGTGTGGTTACAAGTGTCGCTGCCACTGCGTGTCCTAGGGTAATCCATTCAGATCCAATCAGTATCCTCCACAGCTCCATCCTGTCATCCAAATATGGTCACCTCTGGCTCCAAAAAACAAGATGGCGACGGCCGTATCCAAACTCGAGGCTTCAAAATGGTAGCTCACAGCGGTTGACACAATGGGTGACATCATACGAGGTAAACACACTTCCAACTAGAGATGATAAGAGAGACGAGACTCAACAATCAACTATTTTTCACTCATCGTGCTGCTTGAAGTGGGTTTCCAAATTGCTGGGGCTCTCTTAACTCTGTCTGGCCTAATGCAACACTGGGAAAACCACCAGAGGTGATTTGGATGTATGTGGTGGCACATCAATGGCCTAACTTGTGTGTGTGAGCTCGCGTGTACGCATGTGCACACATCTGTCCGTCTGTCCGGTCCTGGCCTAATGGGCCTTCAGCCCTCGCACTGCTGACAGAAAATCAATGACCCACTCGGTAGGCCCAATACTGCTACCTCCATGCATAGAGAGGAAGAGAGAGAGAGAGAGAGAGAGAGAGAGAGAGGGAAGGATAAAGGCGGGTGGATGGTTGACCCGCTGTAAACATGTCCGCGGCTTATGACAGAGTTGTCACACGTCTCCTTTCGCTGAATCTTGATTCCCACTGTGAGCTCTAATCTTCCCCGAGTTCTCAATGCTCGCACACAACCTTGCGGACCGAGACACACCGCGCAGATTAGTGCGCCAGATGCACAATGCCATTTGTCTTTCTGAAAAGCTTTAGGCCAGAGACTTCCAGCATAATGTTCCACAACGGGGTCAGGTTAAACCAGATTACTCGGGGAAAAAACGGGAAAGAGGAGATCAACAAGATGAAGCAGTGCGAGCTCAGATTGTGCACAGCCTCTCGGTGCATTCTGGCAGTCAAGTGTGGTTCTTTTTCCGAGTTCCGAGACGAGGAACATGGGGGCTGTGCGAAAAATCTGCAGCGAAGGTGTGAGGACTCAAAGTTAACTCGGAATTTTAAGATACGAGAAGATGAAACTTTAATGATCCCTGTGGGGGGAATTAGTTTGGTGCAGTTGGATAAGCAATATGATTCAACAGCAAAAAAAAATGGCTCAATATAACGTATTACATAAGCAGTTCTATGGAAGAGAAAATAGAAAAAAGAAAATAGAAAATAGTATAAGTATAGAACAAGAGTTGACTGAGCTTCTGTTACTGCATTTACTTTTAATTTTCATATAGTCAACTCAGGGTTTTCATCTCAAACTGGTGATGGCAAACAACACATGCAACACTAAACTATGCAGGTACAAAAGAACGCAAGTGGACTTATATGTAATAGGAAATGTAATTTTCAATAAATAAATCCACGTGGAAATGAAGTGAGGGGGCGCGTCAGAACAGAAAATCCAAACCAGCGATAAAAGACTGAACTGGATTTGGTTCCTGGCTAACAGAACAAACTGTAATAGAACAGTAGCGAATTGAACTGAACCAAGCTTAATGCAATGGAACAGACTGTAGTGGATAGAGGCGGGAGAACCGAACCAGACCGGACATGAACAAAATGCAACGGGACAGATCGGAGTTAAAGTGGATTAAAAACAGAACACAACGGGAATTAAAAAAGTAAACACATCCCGAGATCCCAGAACTCAGAGGGGGCAAAAGCCAATCGAGTCAGGCAAGAGCGCGGCAGGTCAGCGGACTCCCTCTGCAAGCTCTGCCTCTCACTGCTGTGTGGGATTTCCCTGCGAAATGCTGGATCACATGGTAATCTCAGTTTAATACACAAATCCCCAACGCCAATCCAATCAAACCTAATACCCCCACTGGGCCACGCAGGCCAGGGCCCACCTACTCCCCGGCCCTCCCATCATCTCATCCGACGCTGCCATTGCTCCACATTTCTCAGAGTTAAGATATGCTTGTCAGACTGATGTACGAAAGGATTTAGTTGTTTAGGCACGAGACAGAGGGCTGTGAGCACGCTTTTGTGGAAATGATTCACTCTTAAAAATAACCAGGGTTTTGCCGAAATGGGTGTGAGCATTCAACACGATGACACACAGATTAAAAGATAAATGTGGAGCCAGAATGTATTCACGCAACTGTACACACCACAGAAGAAATACAGAGTGAGAGACAGTGTGTGTGTGTGTGTGTGTGTGTGTGTGAGTGTGGATCTGTGTGCGTGTCATGCCCAGCCGGCGGTGTTTAATGCGGTCCCAGAGGGTTTTAATCCAGATTATCAGGAGTATAAAGTCACTGAGTCTCCCTCTCAGCTGGGCCTAGCCTACCGCTTATTGCACTCACACGCGTGTCTGCGCACACACACTTTCGTTCTTACCCTCTT